>WURT03137132.1:0-11335 GCA_009936505.3 Holothuria glaberrima | reverse complement strand
ATATATACAGAAACTGACGAATAACACGGTGCGAGGGCTGCAACGAAACTTCATAATGCAGAAATGATCAATAACAAAAACTAGAAGTTCCTGAAGATCTACCTAATAACCATGAACAACTGCGTGGATCCATTTCCAAGAGTGAGGGGAACTTTTCACCATTTGCGAATCGCTGTCCTGGGGGAGGGTCTAAGGGGAGGGGTGCCCCTCCCCCTTGGGAAAATTTTTGCTCACGTTAGGTGGGCTAGATGCAAAATGGTGCTACATTTGGTGTTAAATTGGAATTGAACATATCACCAATAATTTCTACTTTTTTAGGAAGTTTTTTTTTCATTTTGCTTGCTTTTACACAGCCCTTGGGGTAAATCAGAACTACACTTTGTGATGTGAGTGAACAGTAAATTGTTAGACTTTTCACCATTTACGAATCGCTGTCCTGGGGAGGGGTCTGAGGGGAGGGGTATCCCCTCCCCTTTGAAGGAAAAAGGAAATGGAAAGGTGTCTATATGGCAAATGGTGCCATAGTTGGGCGAAATTTGGGTTTTTATATGTAGTGTCAATTCGTAATCACAGTTTTAATTTTCATCATTTTTGAAAAAGTGGGGGTACTGTTTGGCGATGCCCCCCTTCCAAAAAAGTGAGGGGGACGCGTCCCCCGTCCCCTCATGATCCACGCCCAAGACCATGAAGACCGCTGTAAAATATGAAAAATATATATTGACGTTTCGGATAGATCTGCTATCCTTGGTCACTATAGAACGAATAATGCAAAACGTATCAAGCATAGCTGCTCCAAATTAGGCCGCATTACAAACAAAAACAAGCCCAAGCAAAAAAAAAAATGTTAGAAAAAAGAAAGGAACCACAGCAAAGTTGAAAAGTTGAAAAAGAGGATTATCTCACGGTGCGCACATCCTTTACATTGATACCTACCGGAGAAAGGCTACCAAGTCTATAAATCCATTTGAGTTCTGTGGCCTCCCGCTTTTGTTTGGATACGTTAACAAGCCGATTGAAGCTTTCATATAAAACATATCAATATTGTGGTATTAGGACAATATATTTACCCTTGGGACAGTATCAGTAGCGATCTATCGTATGTGTAATAATAAATAAAATATATAAGTAGCCTTCCTTTTTCACAGCTTCACAAAAGTTCTCTTCATGATTTTCTTTTTCGAAAAAGGTTGTTAACCGCTCATCAGCTTAATAGCAAGATAGGAGGCCTTCTCTAATTGACTCGATATATTTCTAATATGTTTGTCTTCTAAATTTACACACAACCTTTATTGTTTCCTTTTGATTCCTTACCGAGGGCAAGAGGGAGGGCCCGTAGCCAGCTTCACATTTTTAGGGGGGCAAGTGCTGTGATTGGGGGGTGGCATGTGTTTTGATTGGGGGCATAAAAGATTCCACCACATTAATTATTATGCAGTTTCAATTTTCATCTGGGGGGCAGAAATATTTTGGGGGCGTTGCCCCGAAATGCCCCCCGGGCTACGGGCCCGCAAGAGGGGATCTATGCAATCACTCGGGCGATTTGCGTGTGTGTGTACAGGGCCGTAGCTAGGGTCATATGTTTAGGGAGGGTGTGAAGGTCCCAAATTCCGACTGGCTGGATGTTTTTTCCAACTGAGCGGCAGCGTGTATAGTGCACTTTTTACGCACCCTGCGTTTTTTTTTTTTTTTTTGTATGCATCAGTGGGGATAATTCCTTTGCCACTACATAAAGGTGCCGTCCTCAGGGTCTAAGGGGAGTGGGTGTCCCCTCCTCTTTTAGAATTTTTTGTTAATGTAAGGTTGCTTTAGATGCAAAATGGTCCTATCTTTGGCACATTTTTTGAGCTGCTCATACCAGGCGAATTGGAACGGAAAAAATATTGGGGGACTGAATGCCAGGAAGACTATCTGAGCAGAGCGCCACCATCAGTTGCCGCGAAGCGTACGAGAAAATTTTTGGCTTTATAAATCCTCCAGATGGCCGGAAACGGCACTTCCCGAGTGTTTTATGCTGCATGTACCCAGCCTTGAAATAGGGATCTCAAGTAAGCAATTTCTCAATTAATGAAAAAACCAATGTATGAAAAATGTTAATATCTGTTTCTAAGCGAAGCGCCACTATCAGTTGGCGCGGAGCGTAAAAGAAAATTTTGGGTTTACAAACCCCTCAGATGGCCGGAAATGGAATTTTACGAGTGTTTTAAGCTGCATGTACCCGGCCTTGAAATACACTCCAAAAATGTCTATTCAAATTGAATAGACATCTTATCAGAGGGGCGATGAATAGGGAAACCATTCAAATATTTGAATAGATTTGTTTCAGAAATGATTAGAATTGCTTCATTTTTGATGCGAATCTAATCAAAATTTGAAGAGATTGCCTATTCAGTGCCCCTTTGAAGAGGCATTTTTTAGAGTGTATGGATCTCATGTCAGCAATTTCTCAATTAATGAAATAAAAAAAACAATCTATGAGAAGCGTTTATATATGTTTCTAAGCGGAGCGCCACTATCAGTTGGCGCGGGGCATACAAGAAAATTTTTGGCTTTACAAACCCTCCAGATGACCGGAAACGGCACTTCCCGAGTGTTTTATGCTGCATGTACCCAGCCTTGAAATATGGATCTCAAGTAAGCAATTTCTCAATTAATGAAAAAACCAATGTATGAAAAATGTTAATATCTGTTTCTAAGCGAAGCGCCACTATCAGTTGGCGCGGAGCGTAAAAGAAAATTTTGGGTTTACAAACCCCTCAGATGGCCGGAAATGGAATTTTACGAGTGTTTTAAGCTGCATGTACCCGGCCTTGAAATACACTCCAAAAATGTCTATTCAAATTGAATAGACATCTTATCAGAGGGGCGATGAATAGGGAAACCATTCAAATATTTGAATAGATTTGTTTCAGAAATGATTAGAATTGCTTCATTTTTGATGCGAATCTAATCAAAATTTGAAGAGATTGCCTATTCAGTGCCCCTTTGAAGAGGCATTTTTTAGAGTGTATGGATCTCATGTCAGCAATTTCTCAATTAATGAAATAAAAAAAACAATCTATGAGAAGCGTTTATATATGTTTCTAAGCGGAGCGCCACTATCAGTTGGCGCGGGGCATACAAGAAAATTTTTGGCTTTACAAACCCTCCAGATGACGGGAAACGGCACTTCCCGATTTTTTAAGTTGCATGTACCCAGCCTTGAAATATGGATCTCAAGTAAGCAATTTCTCAATTAATGAAAAAAATCAATCTATGAAAATGTTGATATATATTTCTAAGTGGAGCGCCACTTATATCAGTTGGCGCGGAGCGTACACAAGAAATTTTTTTGGCTTTACAAACCCTTCAGATGACCGGAAACTACACTTCCCGAGTGCTTTAAGCTGCATGTACCCAGCGTTGAAATATGGATCTCATGTCTGCACTTGGCAAATATTTGGGGGCTGAACATACCTTTATATCCCTGACTTTTTCAAGGGGGCTGGGCCCCCCAAGCTTCCGGGGTCCGCCGCCACTGGCTCAAAGATGGCTGAAAAATGTTCATAATTTGGCGAATTCAGCAGCAGTAGGGATACTTCCTTTGTCACGACATAAGGGGCCGTCCTGGGGAGAAACTTCTTTGCTCATATACGGCTGGAAAATGCCAATAATTTATAGTGAATTCTAATTTCTGGTTAAGTGAAAGAAGAGAGTAAGTTGTCTTAGAGAAAAATACGTTGTCAACAAACCTCCTGAAGACCCCCCTTTTTTGGCTTCTTTACTGTCTTTTATTTGAACAAATTTTTTTTTTCGCAAAATACGTGCGTGGAGTCAACAGAAACATTCTTAGACTATTACGAAGATTTTCCTTTCCTTCATTGTGCACTATAAAAGGTTATCTAAGGCTGGCAGATACCTGGAAGCTCTGGACCAATTATATAAAATTGGGCAAAGACATAATTCTTTTTTACCTGTCATCTAAATGATAATATAGAGTATGACGCCAAGCACTGTAAATCTATCGGATTTTTACTAATTTTGAACAAAAACTCCAGACGAACGGCTTCCAGTCTGATAGGTATAGCAGAAGGAATGAAGGACTAAAAAGCGCATTTCAGAATGCTTTTTGGTCGTAAGTGTATAAACAATCTATACCGATAATGGCTGCCCGCGAAGCGCTCGGCAATATTTTATTTTTTTTGAAAAATGTATAGCGTGAAATACGTACTTTCAACCTTCCACAGTATGCTACAAATTAGATTGAAAGATCCCATATCGATGCGAGGCCCTACAGATGTTTTGAAATGTATCTCTGTTTTTCGGAAAGTTTTGTGTTCCATGTATAATTACTTAAATAATGGTAATGAGATGAAGCGTAAACCGTGACGCATGCGCGCGAAGCGCGCCGAAATTTATCATTAGCTAAGATGTCAAAGGACAGTGTTAACTCGATTTTACATGAAGAAAATAATTTTTGGTATTATTCTCTCTTGATCTAGTTGGAAAATAAATACAAAGTTGACATAGGCTCAGTCGGAAAAATATGCTAGACTGAGAAGTCAGAAATTCCAACTGGCATTTCAGATTTTCCGACTACCGTCGCTCTAACGAACTTTGGGGGGTGAGACACCCCACCCCCCGGTCGCGACGGCCCTGAGTGTGTGATGTGTTTGTATGTGTGTTTGGCTTGTAAACATGATATCTTAAAGGGAAATATTGCGTTTAAAATGCACCAACATGGCATACAAATAAAACACCTTCAAGCATTATAAAACTGTTCAGTTTCACCAATAAACTCTCGCAATAGCTTTATCTCCTCAAAATATTATGCATTACAAGAGTAGCGGATGTTGCATCCTTTGAATTCTTGAAAGTTTGAGTGAACAAATTACTTTCGTGCAACAAATAACCAAATTTCTGTCTGTGAGGGCCTTATTTCTCAAAAGAAAGCTACTGTACTGCCTTATTTTGAATGGTCTATCATTTTGTATCTATTTATATTGGTTTAAAAAATAGACATTTTTCTTTCAAACAAACGCAATATTTCCCTTTAAAAGGAATGATGGAAAATTTTTTATACCAGATACGTAGAATTATTACATTAAAAGGAAGATCCCTACTGTTTTGATGAAGGTCAAAGGTCATGTGAGGTCACAATAGGTAACAAAAACCGAATAACTTGCAAGCATGATATCTCTAGGTAGGAAGCATGACTGTTTTTCATACTCGGCTTGTGGATGCGTTATAGTGAAAACATAAACCCTATTGATTCTGGAAAAGGTCGAAGGTTATCTGAGGTCATTGGAGGTGAAACGTGGAGTTTCTAAAAACTCCCTTGTATACGCGATATCTCAAGATAGCAATGATAAACGATCTTCATACTTAATATGTAACTTTATCATATTGAAAGGAAGACTCCTATTGGTTTCAGTGGAGGTTATATGTCAATTGGGGTCATCAGAGTTCAGAAACAGTTAACTTTTAAAATCACGTTTTCGAGACAAGGATGATGGATCCTTTTCGTATTTGGTGTAAAGATGTGTTACTTTAGGAGAAAGAGAACCCTTCGGGGTTGTTAGAGGTCGAAGGTCATCTGAGGTCATCAGAGGTGAAAATGCGAAAAACTCGTAAACTAAATAGACAGTGGGCGGTACCTCCAAATTGCGTTTGGTTACAAAGGTTAAATTTTGTACCATTCCAAAGATAAAATTATATCAAAAAACCATTATTTTATCACAAGCATAACTGTTACAGTAATAAATCTTATTTGCTTTACCTAATTATGAACACGTGTAAGGATGCAAAAGGATGCAAAAGGATGCAAAAGAGGAGGGTAACACCACATCCCCTTAGACTTCTCCTTCAGCCCCCTCCCCAGTCGAGAACAGATTCCTACGCCTATGCACACAGGTATCCATTTAAAAAATGAGAAGGAAAGGGCTTTTGAAGTAAAGCAATTTGCTTAAGAACAGATCAGAATGAACTCGGAAGGAACCAACCAATGGATCCTCGAATTACAAGCGCTCGATACCTTAAAATATTGTTCATCACGTTCGTACGTAAGGAATTAGTAGAGTTGCGTGTGACTTAAAAAGCTATCGAAACTATATAGAAACAATTTAGGCTAAATGAAAAAGTTTAAAACCAAAGAGGTGAACGTCTTTCTTTCACGTTTACCGGGTTTTTGAAAGATTTTCATTAATTGCATCTTTTTGCAGTAACGATGAAATATCAGCTACCGGTACTTAATACCAAACTATACAATCCTTAACCTTATTCCCATTTGGGATGATCCCCAATGAGAATTTTTTTTTTATTTAAGTCAAAGTGAATCTAAGCTCGTAAAGTATGGAAGTTTTGATACTTTCTTCATGTAAATTATGTACTGTTAGAACAGGAATTCACTGATAATTAGTGTTACGTAGCAGAATCGTTTAAGTTTCCATATAAATGAGAGGCAGCAGGACCCTTGACCTTAAAGGCCCGGTGAGCGTGTCAATGTATAAAAAAACACCCCCTCCCCCTTGAGGTCGTCGAACAGACATGTGAAACAGCCAGTTTTGATGTAAAAATGACTTAGTCATGTCCTCACAATAAACGGTGACGGAGCTAGGAAAGTTTCCACTAGGTGTGAGGGGTCCACCATTAATGGGGGTATTAAGTACGGAAAAGGTATATTTTTCCATTCTTGAGTTTCCCAATGGTGGTGGTGGTGGGAAAGGGGGTCGAGCACCCACAGCCCCCTTTTTCTACGTCAGGACTGCCAGTGGCATAGCCACGGGGGCCTCGGGGGCCGAGGCCCCCAAACTTCCGCCAGCTCCCCCCCCCCCTAAATTAAAGGTTATGTGTTTAATGTCTAGTAAATATCACTGACGGATTAGGCCTATCATTTAAATTTCTATCGTTCTAAATTATCACGCATTTCAAATTGTTAATCCCGATCTAAACAGGTTAGTACAACTCTCAGGCTATAACATGTTTCTGTTTCCAAACTTTATCAGGTTTAAGCTTCGACGCCGGAAGTATTTTTCACAAAGAGAAATAGATTTCTCTGTTTATTATAGGCCATTATGCAGGGCTGACATTTCTAGACGAAAGCACAAGATAACAAAAACAAGTCACGGCTGCTTGTTAGTGGAATATCTGTACTCTTTGTATGTTCTTTAAAAAGACCCATTTAGAGTTGATTATCAATTAAGCAAGCCAATTTCTGGTCGTCGCGGATTATCTGCCTTTTTCACATTTAAAACATACGCAGCTCTTGCAAAACTTTAATCCAGGGACGCGCATTAGTAATACTAACTTTGTGCTCAAACTAGCAAATTTCTGTCCCACCCATGGTCGGTTTACTTATTTTAGCTTTCAAAAGGGTCATTTCTGCGATAAAACCCAAAATTTTCGGCACGCTTTGCCCATTCTTCCTCGGTTCCGATCCGTTACTAATAGCTAAATATAGTACAAACCCTTTCCACCTTTTCATGAATTTATTTTTCATGAATTTATTTTTCATGAATTGATGTAGATGTCCGGAATTTCTTCTCATTCACTAAACCTAGTTAATGTTCTCTTCTGTCTGTCGTGTGGTACGGATAGTGACCCGAGGATGGAAGTACAATGTAAGTTATGGCCGATAGGGCCCAACTGGCTGAACGATTTGCGTACATAAGCTTAAAATAAGAAAAACTTCTCTTCAGTGTAGGCTTACCCGTAAAATTTTTGCGCGCTTCGCGCTCTTTACAATTTACAGTTTAGATTCCGGGAAAATTATAGCGGGAAAATCAGCGGGGAACTATGTTCCTCTAGTATATACAAATTTTATGCTATATATGCCCCGCAATAGCATGTTTTCTTCAGGTCCCCCTTAATCAACCCCTTTTGACCGCATCAGGGCTGTCGGGGCTTCGTGTCGTTGCCCCCCGTCGGTGAGTCTGCCTCCCCCACCCCCGTCGGGCAAATCCCGGCGCCACCCCTGGTCGACATCAAACACTGCTCGGCGAGGGTAGGCTACAGAACACGATTCCGAAGACCGGGTCTACATCGACAACGTCTCTCTTGCTGAGTGATTGTATGCGTGTCGTTAGGAATGAGTGAGCACATCTCTTAGGTCCCTCCCAAACCGAAAAAACTACAGTGGCATAAAAATCCCCGCAGTAATTCAGCTGTATATTGCGAAAATTAAACTGCAACTTTGATTACTGCTTTTTGCGGTACTATACAAAATAAGGCTAAGGACTTTTTATTAAAAACTCAGTGGTTTATCCACTTTTACAGGCAAAAGCATGAAACTTCTCCCTAACGAAACTGACGCCATGGAGTGACAAGGGACTTAAAGAGAAGCCATCGGACAGACACCCTTCGGTAGTGCAAGCAAGAGCCATCTGGAATGAAGGCCAGTAGCCTAACAAGGTACTGAAAGTAGCGAAATAGATTCAAGGGTAGGGGCGAAATGCTTTTTCATTTGACAAGATGTACTAAAGTGCATTCAGCCAATGGTAATTTTTTTAATCTTCTAAGGAGGGGAGGTTTTCGGTTTTCCAGGGGGCTGCGTACCACTCCCCCGTCCCGCTTGGTTACGAGCTTGCCTGAAACGCCTTTAAGGGAAAATGCAGTCACCCCAATCAGAGTTAGTGTGCCCTTCTCTCTAATTCATGAATGGCCTATTCTGATGATGTGACAACATTTTTGTTAGTGAATTGTGAAATTCAAGGAGAAATTCTCCTGGCTTTTCCTATTGTTTGTAATAGTTAGTTAAAAACGTCTTCAGAAGTGCTTGTAATGCAATAAAAGGAGATTTGCAAGAGTTTGCTGATTTTTCAAAACAAATTTTGGGGCGACTGCCTATTGCTTTTAAAAAGTTAAGGGCTAAGAAAAATTAGTTTGTAAAATCATAACAACCGAAATCGAAGGGTCGAAGCCAAAAGAATTAATCCCAATTTGCACTCTAAAACCACTTGGGTCACTGAACCAACATTTGGGTCAACTTGCAACCCAATTTGGGTCAAAAGTAGTCTTATTTGGGTCATCATGTGACCCAATAATTTTAGTCGGTTCCCTTCTGACCCTCTTTTGGGTCAAATTAACTCAAGCATTTATACAGTGTAAGTTACTTGCCAAGGGGGGGGGGGGACAACAAATTTTAAGTTTCCAACCTCCAGCCTTCAGACCTTTACATCAAAAGGTGTGGTTCGGTGCAGGCAAGAGATGTTTTAACTGGCCCTACGAGTTATAACTCACAACAGGCAAGCCCTGACCCTACTTCAAAAAGGAGTTACGAACTCGTTTACGGGAAGCTTTCGGACAGCTTTGCGAAAACGCACGCAAGAATTGTGTGTGCAGATAACGTAGAAAAATAATAGCAGTTTATTGCAACAAGATTAAATCTCGACAAAGTTCCTACTTTCTTGAAACAAAAGGGAGAAATTCACTCCAATAAGAGTGTGTCCAGTGACCACTCCTTAAAGAGTGAATTTTGCCCCAAGTAGAGTGACAATTCACTCAAAAAGAGTGATACTTCACACACATGGAATGAAATATCGCTCTATTTTGAGTAAATTTTCACTCTACTCCGGGTGAAATTCACAAGTAGGAGTGGTCCCTCTGCACACATTTTGGGGTGAACTTCGTTCTTTTGTTTTTAGAGTGTATGATTCTTACGAGAGAACATAGTTAATTTTATTTTGTGATAAAAATAAAATGCCCCACCCCGAAAACTTATTAGGCTATGTTGCTTCACCTGTCCCACGGTTAAATCTGTTTTACTAACAGTTATACCAGGTAACTCAGAAAGAGAGATCTACTTCAAATAACTCAGAAGGAGTTATCAGTTATGCCAATCAATAAGTTTGATTCTCATCTCGTGCGATCATCGTCATCAAGAGAGAGCAAAACAGTAACTTTTGTTGTTTTAAGATAAAATTGTGCCATGAAAATGATCAAGTGATTACGTCATCCATGGTGTTACCATAGTAACGTCGTTTTAATACGGTACGGTGTGCTAGGCCGATTAAAAGGCGTAATACAGTTGTCGCCGTTATAACCGGAAATGAATATACTAAATTGGTAGGCCTGGTGACATTTACCGTTTAAATATATGGCTGGTTAAAAAACAAATCAACGTTTTGTTAAAGGAACATCGCTAAGCAGGTTTCTTAGTTGCTTTGCAGCCTACTCAATTGTTTAGCGGCCTACTTCTACAGACTGTCACAAACGATAGCATTTAGTCAGGCTTTATTTGGGTAAGAAAAACATACACGCCTTAAATTTCAATTAATTATCAATATTTTTAATTATTTGTCTTTTCGAAATAGTGACTATTGTTGAATTGAGACGGGATGACTGCCGAGCAGGCTAAGTCACTCTCTACTGACTTGTTTGACGACATTATTTATAGTAAACTATATCTACTATTTTCCTCACTTAAAATTTCTTGACATAACCTGCGTAGCAGGTACTGTGACTTCCACCTCACCACCTTGGCACGTTTTTCGTAGCGGTGATAAAAAATACACAATATACCAACATGTAAGGCAGCCTTTTAAGGAAAATACAGCCACCCAGATTTGAGTGTAGGTCGACCCTGGTATTTTATTTGATGTGTAACGTTTTTGTCACTTAATTTTATAAATTATAAAAATACCCCTTATTGATCTTTCATGTACAATATTTAGGTTCTGGTCAAAATGAAGGACACTTGATGGCTGCTTACCTTCAAAGCCGGTGCCGAATATGTACGCCTCTGTCAGGTACATACTCTAGTTGGTATTACGAGTGCAGTCAATACAGGAGTGCAGGAGAAATACACGTCCTCCAAGCGGACAAAGACCTTGGCCGCTCGACGGACGTGCATTCTTCCCGCACCTATACCGGCTCAAATAATGTCAGGCCTTGTGATGCAACTGTATACCCAGTAATGCGTTAGCAAAATGTCCCTAATTACATTAATGATAGTACACATCGATTCTTGGGGTAGTTTTCGCTGAATCCATTTCTCACACAAATCTCGTATAGTTCATCTCAAAGTTTGTATTACCTCAGAATGCCGGAGCTATTCAATTATCTTAGCTTAGTCGTACGTGGACCATCTTTCATAATTCCTCACCTGTTCTCGGTTACAGAGTATTACATTGTCAGCTAAATAAACAATACTTCAGAAATAAGACCTTGGGCAAAGTGTCTTTCCTGTGAAACATGATGATACTATTTACACGCTTGTATCCTTGAACTCACTCATAACATAAGTTTACCAGTTTTTGATCTCAATAGAGCGGTTTCCTTCAACTGTTCAATAGAGACCTAAAATTTTTGCGCGCGTCTCGCGCTTCAGCGGAGTTTTGGGCTTTTGGCTGTAATATATATA
>WURT03137121.1:0-11335 GCA_009936505.3 Holothuria glaberrima | reverse complement strand
AGAAACGGCTGTCTGCCCCAGTTTTTACGACCCCATCAGCAGTTACTGCCGATGGGCTCCGGTGAGTTACGGTGAGTATACTGGGACAAACTGCTACAAATATAGTTTCTAGACCAACCAGTACATGCATTTCATGCACTATACCCCATAGATTTTTGCAGACGAAGGAAATTCCTTGTTCCTTGGCACTGCGGTGTGAGGAAGTACTCGAGTTGGCATACAATAGGCCCCAGTCTGCATTCCTTGCACTCAGAACTGAATATCTTGTGCGTGAAGCTGGCATTTCCCTAAATGTTTGCTGTTGTTTTTTTTTTTTTTTGGCGTAACTTCTGCCAGGGCCTGACACAGAATGCACTTTGGCCTAGGCCCAGGTTGTAGGCCTATATTTTGTACTGCAAACTAGCTCTACAGTAAGTCAAAAACCCATCTAGAATATTTTCTATTGCATGGTGTTACCACCTAATTCACATTGAGTCCCACACAAAATATGATAATTTCCTGCCAAATAGAAAAGAGTGTATTACTTCAGGTTAGGAACTGGACAAATGCATGATTGTGTTTTTTGCAGTGCAATTTGTGTTTTTTGAAGTTTATTGCAGTTTTTTAAAATTAACCAAAATGTCAATTTCTCCCCCCCCCCCCAAAAAAAAAAAAAATTATTCTCGCCCAATTTCGAGGGAATTCCAGCAAACTACATCTGTGAGTAGTGCCTTTGGTAAATTAGTATGCACACACCTATGAACCGTCAGTATAGATATCCCGGTAATGCAGCTAGCGCTAGTGTAGAGAGCTGCCAATGAGCCTAGCTGTATTTCTCCGCACATATTTTCACAATAGAGTACAGTAATTTGAAGGCTAAAAGCTCCTTTTCTTCCTTCAAAATACTTGGGAAAATCTTGCTTTTTCGTGATTTACCTTGCCAACAGACTCAAGGCAATTGACCAGTCAGCAAACATGACTCGTTGCTATGGACCTACAGTGTGTGTATCAGGTCGAAATACAGTGCCGTCTGGGATAAATGTTACACCGCAACCGTGCGTGATGCGCTCGTGGAGGTTTCAATCCTATTCTTTGAAACTCCACATGAAACACGCACAAATCCTCTCAAAGGCTGCCATCTATGCTGCACAGAGGCCAGCGAACCGGGGTTTCCTTTTGACAGTGACAAAAGAGGCACAAAGCTCTTCAGAAATCATCTTTGCTGTTGAAAGGTGTGCTTTGCTAATCCCTCGTCGTAAATCGATCTATATATTTCCTGTTATATCCCTTTCCTGTTGTATCTCTGTGCTAAGTGAAGGGCATTGTCGTAAAAATCGGGAGAGAAATACCTTAAAGTATACAGTATACTAACTAGTTTTCACCAGTGTTACAACACAGTTATGTGGCTGCGCACGTATGTGTATGTCCGAAAATTTGAATTAACAAATTACCTAGATGAGTTGTATGAAAGTAAAATCAAGGTCTAGACTAATGGAAGTTTGATATTAAAACTTAAGATTACAATCTATTTTGAAATGAAGCTTTCAAAATTAAAATCGAATCTTACACAGTTGAATTGAGTTTATCCAATACTGAAAACGGTCCTGCACGAATTGGATCGGGATTTATGTCCAGAATGTATATACAACATAAGGAAACCTACTGTACGAGTTAGACGACTGGCGTAGCCAGCAGATTTTTTTCCCAAGACGATTTTAGCAAATTTCCATTGAAACCAATGAAAAATGATCCTTAGGTTGGGATTAAGTTAAAAAACTTAAATTGCCCCATTGGTCCTGGGAAAAAAACTACGCGACCATTCATGGGAAGGGAATCAGATCTGTGACACTGCATAAACCCACCCATAGCAGATCCATACCAAATGGCCAGGCGGTAATTGCAACGTTGCCACAATGGCTATACCCCCTACAGTAGGTAAAAATATTAAATGATTTAACCATCAATAAATCGCAAATAATGTACAGTATTGTTAATAGGCCTGCCACTCGGGAGCTACAGGCAGTGTTTCAACATATTTTCCGGAAGTCTAAACGAAGGTCAGTGTAACATAACTTGTTAGGTTAGGGCGAGATAAGGATATTAGCAGTACGGGTTTCGGAGCAAAGAAACGTTGGAACATAAATTACATGTGTGACCTAAAATTTGTCTACCAGCATTTACAAGAGCATCTGTTGTGCGCATGTCCAGCAGGGTTTGCAACGTATCGACGGGAACGATGATGATAACATCGATCGTGGAATCAGATATACAGTATAGTTTTACTTAATACTATGTAACCATGCTTTTCAGAAAAGTTAGAAAACCAAAAAGGTTTGCGACCTAAACAAAACGGAGAAGAGCAAATGAAGAAAAACGGAATTACATTTTTCTACAAGAACGCCGGGTAATAACTTTAAATGGAGAGAGTGCCAAGTTTATTTTAAAAAATCTATTAGCTTAAATCTTACTGCAAATTACCTCTGATTTTGCTCACGAGTTTCTGACATATTTTCTGTAAAAATCATCGAGAATCGAATGCAAACCATTGAGTCTTTTTTTTTTGAAAAGTCCCCTCGACTCTCTAGCGAACAGCCATGGGGCGAAAATCAAACAATACTCCCGAAGGAGCAGGCTGCTTCCATAAGAAGCTAGCCTACGTCCCCAAGGGACAACTCAACTCACCATCGACCGAACGACCTGACGTGCGAAGTCTTGTTCTAGATTGGCTGAATATGAACAGACTTCGCCAGGGAACTCCGCCATCATGATCACGGATACCCTTTCGCCAGGTATCAAAATCGAAGACCAGCCCCGTGGCCAAAAACAAGGTCAAAATCATTTAAGTATACCATTGAGTTATTATTTTTCTGGGATTGTTATGGTTCGTAACGTATGATAAACCACACTGTAGGGTTAGACTTGACAACATTTTACTGTTTATGACTATGCTGTTAAAAGGGAGCGGTCGCCTCAAGTTTATTTTGAAATATCCGCCGGATACTTTACTACTGACACAGACTGAAACTACAGTAGAAAGGAACCACTCACCTCACATGTTAATGGTTGCCGAGAATGTGGTGACCTTTCAGTCACCTTGATGTAGTTTGAAAAAAACATAATGGCAATATCAAACAAAAATATATTAATCCAGTAATCCCATTCCAACAATAATGTCAGGTCAGTGCCGCAAGTGTCTCTGTTATTAGAAAGATCCATATAGCAAGCCTTTTCAGTAAACAAGTTTCGAAATCCATTAGTCATCAACCCACAATAACTATCACAAGTTTGTTAATCCAATTAATTATATAGTACGAACAATGGTACTAGAACGTTCTGTACAGCATACAGCAAACAGTGAAAATGCAATCATTGCACAAGTACAGGCCCTCGCACGTTCAGGCCTACAGTAGGAATGTTATGACTATTGTGTATGCAAATGAGCATGAGTGTACATTGGGCGCCCAGTCACACGATCCGTTTTGATGTACTTGAATGTTCTGACACAGAAACAGCCCGGTGTTTGCCAGGATTACGTTAACAGTGGCACACATCTCATTGCATTACTGTAATTGGGAAAATTATTGCAAAAATTGTGACGTGGTTTTCGCTCGACTCAAGAAGCAAAACAATTTATGCTGTTTGCCCAAAAAAAAAAAAAGGAGAGAGAATGCCACTGCAATGGTAACACTTCTAACACTCATTTTCCGGTACTTGCCAAAGCCTTGCCACACTAGGGGCGAACTAGTCAGCTTAGGTCTTTCGGGTGAACTGGTCAACACATGGAGACGAACTGGCTTTTGGGGTCGAAATTAGTCTGCGGAGAAATGGTGGCGGGTCAAAAAATACCCCCAAAAAATCGTGCAAGCAAAGCTAATAGGCTGTTGTCATTCTTAAATTAATGTAGATCTTACCCGTTTTGAAGAAACACTCACAAAGTCCAAGGTAAAACAGCAAAAGATATAATTCAATTATAATCCAGTGATCAGATGAAAAAGGTGCTAAACTCCTTAAAGCCTGATCTTCCTTCCCCGAATCTTACTCCGTGTAATTCCACAGAAGCTACTGTACCTCTATAGCGGTATGGCTATTTTTGTCGGTCAAGCCGTTTTGGCCTTAGAAATACACGTACAGTATGTAACCCATGGAAGTAACCCATGGAAATAACCCGTTTTTTTGCAGACAGAAAATTTTTCTCGAGCCTCTAGGGGGATGTACTTCCCCAGCCCCTGGCTTGTATGCCTGTCTTTCTCCTGTGACCCCACTTCACCCGGCCTCCCACCCCGTGAAGTAAGAAGCTACTACTACTAGCAGACCAGGGAGTGCCACCAGTTTGCCGATACTGAGCTGTTCTGCAAACATTTGGCAAAAGCAGTCTCACTTTTAAAGAAATGACTTGTTAAGACCAAGAAACTTTTTATTTCTCTTACTTCTACTCGGAAAGAGAGGCCCACCCTGTCTGCCTGTCCCACTTGCAGAATGGTAATCAAAGACACCGCTACAGCACTACCGCAGACGTAATTATGATTGGCAGTTCCCAGGTCTGTAAATGTCCCTAGCAGTTTGCACCTGTTAATTAGCCAAGCAATCTATGTTAAAAGACGAGTATCATACTAATGTACCGTGACCAATCAGATTCTTATAGTTTGACCAATCGGGAGTTGCACTGCTAAACAGCCAATGAACATTCTACATTTGTATGAGTGAGAGGATTTCCATAGGCTTCATGAACTTGTAACTTGGCCCACGCGAAGAAACAACCAATCAGCAGCCTCACACTCTTTGCGAATACTGATCTCTTGCAAATGGTTAAGCAAACTACTGTACCATGCACTGGATACGGCCCTATGAAAATGTGAATCAGAAATGCCCAGATACATGTTTACATGTCTACACTCATGCTCATTTGCATACAAATTGGTTACAACAACATTCCTGGACGTGCGAGGGCCTGTACTACAGGTATGCAGTGACTGAGTTTCTCACTGCACTGTTCGCTGAGTACCGTTGTTAATCAGATTAACAAATGTTCGTAATTCTGTCTGATGATTTCTCGATTTCGAAAGTTCTGTTAATACTACTCAGTTTACAAAGACACTCACCGATGGACATTCTCGGAATGGAATAATGAATTAACATATTTCGTTTGACCTTGCTGTTATGTTTTTATCCAAATTATCGAAAGGTGACCGAAAAGTCAGTCACCCCGTTCACGGCAACAATTATGGTGCAAGGTGAGTGGTTTTGTTCGTTTCTATGCACGTACTGTAGTCGGACAGTCCAGTTAGCGGGCTACAGTATTTTACTGTGGTAGTTCGGATAAAAATAAGAACTGAACTGGAATGCATTTGCGATTTCCATTCTCCTTTTATGTTAGCTGGAGCTAAAGCTAACAACTTCTTTTGCGGTTTCCATTTGTAGCCTTCTGATCGCTGAAAATGGGTGGGATGGAGAATCCAGCCCTCCCAACTGGAAGGGCCAATTCTGTTTCTAGGGAGGCTTTTCAAAAAAATCGGGACGTACAGTACCTTAGGTTATGCAGGCTTTTTCCAAGCAGTTCTGCGGTTCAGTGTTTACACTAGGGCTCAGAAACTGCGGGAGAATTTCCCCCTTCCCATTTTTTTTTTGCAGTATTTAAATTCTGAGGGGGCGAGGATTTTCAGAAATTATAGGCCTAAGTATTTTACATAGGTGTGGGCCGCGTGGTCTGCGCCGGAATTTCCCGCAGACAATTATTTTTGTTGCAGGACTTGGAAAGTCAGTGCGGGAACCAAATAGCGGTAAAAAGAAGACACAGACACATGTTTATTTTCTTTTTCACGATGTCTTTTGAAAGGGTGCTGAAACTAGTTAGTTCAGTTTCGGTTTACTGTAAATTATATCCCGGTTCATGCTAGCAAATTTTTATTAACTACTGATGAATTAAGTTGTACACTAACTGAAGTACTGTAATAATCAGAGGTCACGCTTTTTTTTTTTTGAACTTAGCCTTTTTTCGAACATTTGGAAAACATAAAACCGTTCATTGTGGGAAGGATTTGCAAAGGCGCAAGAATATTTCTGTATGTGCGGAAAAATTCTCAACGCAAGGTAGGACCTCATTTGGAAGGCCCCAGATTATCAAACTTCCGAAATTTACTCGTAATAAGAAAGGACTTTCGACAGTGACTGACAGTCCTCCTATATTTTCATTAACTACAGTATTCATGAATGAAGTTTTACAATGACTGAGGCATGTTCAAATTAAGGTAACGCAGTTCATTGTTTTTTTGAACGTACAAAAATTTTTCCGAACATTTGAAAAAAAAAAATGTTTGCTTCAGAAAGTATGTGCAAATGCGCAAGAATATTTCCGAAGGTGCGGAAAAATTTTTACAGACATGTGAACCACCAAACAGACTGACAAAAGTTTTGATTGTAGGCATGCATGAAGAATAATGCTAAAGGTTTGCTTCTTTGTACAAAGGGTAACAAATGACCCAGATTGACTCACCCCTTAGTCAGGAAAGTGACTGACATCTGAGACAACATGAATCACCTCTTTGTAACTCTAGTGACTGACAATATTGTTACAGTGATGTACATTACATGTCAGTGGTCAATGACCAGGGTTCAAAATAAGCGGGCCCACAGGCGCGATTAGCGCTCCTGAGTGATTTGAAAGTGCCTGGTGACACCTTATTACAGTATGTCCAAGCGCAACAGTAGCTTTTGCTCCGAAGTAGCCCCAGTTAAAATTCTGAAAAGGTGTATGACTTCAAAAGGAATGATTTTTCCCTTCAAAAAATATTTTCACCATATTATATGCACAAAAAATCTAATCAACATTCAATAGATCAACGTGAAATATCATGCTGAGTCTTGCCTAGCGACTTTTCACAGACTGGCAGTTATGAATTCTCTATGCTAAAATCCGGCACTGGAATGCAGACCTACAGTACTCTACATCGCATGTACGTACAGTAGGCTATGCTGTATTGCATTGACAATATCGATATGAGCTTCCAAATCACGATGTGAATACCCCATGTTACAGTAATTTCACCTCCTTCACCTTCGTATACTGTTAATATGGTACAGACTTGATCAGCATGAAGCATGATCATCCTTAAAGATTTGGTAGTCCATCCCAAATGTTGGTATTCTCCATACTGTAGATGTTCATTGGTCTATAATTCTCTGTGTCTGCAACAATTCAATATGATAAAATTCTGAAGAAGGAAAAATCCCTTGTACTGTAATGCTGCACTGTACTCACTGTAATCAAGAAAAATGGAAAGTCTCAAATAGAAGGACTGAGGCCCTTGTCTGTGAGGTCCAGAGATACTAGTATGTAAAACAAATGTGACTACATATATGCTGTACAGTAGTACAGTACTTTCTTACCGTAGTAAGGTGTAGTCATTCCAGCTCTGATAATTGGATGGGGACAGATGGGCTGGATGTGTGCACACAATTTTAGATTTCTTTATTTAAATTTGGCAGCTTGAATGGGGACCCAAAGGAAGGAGAGGGTTAAGGAAGGAGTCTGTAACAGTATACTGTAGATATGACCCAATATATAGGCCATCAGTGTGAAGTTTTAATGTGACATATTATGCATAAACCAATGAAGTGGTCACTGTCTCCTACTGTAAACACAAAGTGTCTCCAGGTTGCATCAAAAATCTGGGGATGAGGAGACACATTTTGAATGAAAGTGGCTCCTGGTTCAGATGACCTTAAAGCCACTCTAAACTCACCCCAGACAGTAACAATTCTCCTTACCGGTTACCTTATAGCTCCTCCAATTCAAACCGAACCTCCTGTAATATTACACCTTTTAGCCAGAGCCACAGCTTACTGTACCTGCACTGCTCGAGGCAATATTGTCAAACACTGTGTGTGTGAGCTACAGTAAATTGGGAACACAGCTGACTGTACAGTACATTTCATTGTTGACCACCGAGAGTGAAACTGTTTTGTTTAAATGAATGTCAATCAAAGTGCAGTTATCAACTGTATTTGGAACTCTGGGGATATTCCTAAATCTGTTTGGTCAGAGAGTTGCAAGAGTAACTCTCTGTTTGGGGGGATGCCATATCCCCTTTAATTTCACCCTTGGTTTAGTGCACTTGGATTGTGCACACATATTGTTGAACAGCCTCAAACTGGTGCTGTGGTCTAGTGGATTAAGGTGCTGCCATTTTAAACAATGAAGCTTACTGTAGCAACTGGGAAGTTCAGTGTTCAGTCCCAGGCCAGGTAAAAGTAAGGTGGTGTTTTCACTTTAAGAGCAATCTACAGTTTTCCCATCTGAACTAGCCTATTACAGTAGTTCAAAAGAAACCACATTTGATTAAAATTGTCGAGGTGGTTCCCCTTATTTGAATTTTGTCATAAATCAACTGCCTTTTAAGGCATTTAAAAGTTAATAAGCTTATACTGTATGACCAGAGGATTCATGAATGGTAACAAACAAACCTTTGTTACCAAGCCAAATTATATTTGCTGTTCGTGGGATGGCATTTATCATAAAAATATTAAATTCTGTACATACTGTACCCACAGCCAAGGATCCAGGCAATAGATGAATGCCACTATTGGCCTTCATACTGTTTGTTTGGCAGCATTGTTGGTGCCTACAGAATGGCTATAAAGTATACTTTTGAAGGCCACCTTTGCCTTCATACCCTTTCTAAAAAGAGAAATTATACAACCTGACAGAAACCAGACAACACAGAATATTAATGTTTTGTTGGGTCTTGGTGCCCTTGAGATTGGGAAATGTGTCTTAAAGATCTGTAGACATGTAAATGTGATGCTTGCCTATTTGTTGTAAAAAGCATTAAAAATGTTAAAAATAGCTGCTATTCCCATTAAAATCTATCAAATATTGACTATTTTACAAGACAATTACTATTTTTCACCTTCATCCATGAATAAACATGAGTACTTACAGTATGCAAATTTGTGATGCACAGAGAGGGACCTGTCAACTGGGTGTAATGTTATCCTTTGTTACTTTAGCCTTCATTCCAAGGACGGCTGTAATTTTGGGATGCCCTGAGGGGTTAATTTTGGAATTAGCTATTTAGTCCTTTGGAAATTTCCACATTAAACACCAAACTAGAAACTAGCTAATTAACAGATAATTTATAAAGGAATAACAAAAGAAATACACATATATACTGTGCAACACTCCACATCATACTTTTGCATAGTTAATGAACAATTCCCAAAAATGATCAAACTTTGAAGAGAAATATCTCGAGAACAGTAAAAGATATTCAAATAATTCCAACAGATTTTTGAACAGGGAATCTTAATCTAGCTTTGATGACTAGAACAACTGAATTTATTACACGTCTACAGACCTTTAAAGGGAAATAATGCATTTAAAATGCACCATCATGGAATAAAAAGAAAATGCCTTCCTTATCAAACCGTTCAGTCTCACCAATGAACTCTAGCAATAGAATAATCTCAAAATATTATGCATTACAAGAGTATTCGGATGATGCATCATTTAAAATTTTGAAAGTTTGGGTGAACAAATTACTTTCATGCAACAAATAACCAAATTTCTCTTTGTGAGAGCCCTACAGTGCATGTATTTCTTGAAAAGAAAGATATCGTACTGCCTTACTGTATTACATTTTGAATTGTGTGTCATTCTGGACCTATTAATATTGGTTTAAAAAATTCAAAAATTTTCTGGTCTGTAAAACAAACACAATATTTCCCTCTAAAAGCTATGACAGTATGAAAATGGCCTTCCCCTTATGATGTCTTTTTATCCAGCTCTGACCTTATAACTAGGGACTTGACAGTTTAAAATAACAGCTTTAGCCTACAGTACTAAGAATAGCTTTGGCAATGCGTTCCTCTTCGGCTACCATGCAGAATAGCCTAATTTCTTGCAGGTACTGGACTATAGTATAAGTTCTAATGGTTCTAATGGTTGTCAGGGCAGTGTTTACACTAGTACCAAAAATCTGGGGGAGATCCCCTCTCCCACTTAATTTTTGGGGGGGATTTTAAAAATACAGGAGCAGTTAAAATGTTGAAATATTTCAAAAGTTCACATGTCCTTTCATGCATTCTTATGATATTATTACTTCATCATCATGCCAAAAGTTTTATTATTCCTAAAGGGAATCTGCCCATTGAATTATCAACTTTGTGATGTCTTGTACGAAAGGGAGAGGTTTGCCAAGTTAGTGAATGTGGGTATTGGAACGACGTAATTTCTGAATGAAATTTTGTTCCCTTTTTAGTGCTTTTCTTAAAATGTTCGCAATATTTCTGGTATTATATAATGGAAATGGTTCAAGTGCTGCTTTGCAATTTTTCATTTCCTTGTATCAAACATATTGTGAGAATTTCCCCACAATGAATTATTTTTCAGGCCTGGTGTAGTCTCATTTTTGGGGGGAATCCTGCAATCCCACGCTCTAGTGTAAGTTTACACTGGTCACTAGTGGTGCTCATAAAAGCTCTGCGTACAGTAATAAACAAGAAGTTATTACCCTAAATACATTTTTGTCTGGTCAGAAGCCTTTTGTATTGGTTGACAGTGACTTGACCTGGTAACTTTATGACTTTCACAGGTATATACAGTATAATAGAAATTCATAAATTATTTGACCTACTGTACAGTATTAATAATACCTACAGTACCACTATAATGTAGTGGGCTACAGTATACTGTACATATATGGAATACTGTATGCATTACCCTGTAGAAATACTGCTAGTACTGTGTAGAGAATAACAGGGTTTCTCCATCAAATGGTGGCACATATATGACTTTTTGGTTCAAAGTGGGGGAGGAGGGTAAAAAGTATAGACAACAAAATAGCAATGCTTTATGCTTTAATTGCACAAGAAAGAAAAACTAGAATTTGCATTTAAAAATGAAATTTACTGGCATTTGGATCCTCAGACTAGCATTTTTTTTTGTTTTATTGCCAGGAGTGACCTATTTTACTTGCCAGTCTGTTCATCCTGGAGATGGGGTGGGGAGGTAGGTACAATGGGATGGCGCCATCCCTGGGATGCCATGTGGCTAGACACTTGGTTTTCAGTCAGTGGCACTTATTAGCCAGCACTACAGTTGCAACCTGAGTGGCCTTGCAAAAATTTTCAAAAACTTGCATTTATTGTGGAAGCATGGTACATAAACATTGTTATAACCATAACCTACAGTATGAACACTGACTATGCTGTACATACAATATACAGTATGCTGTCATCAATGCTGCAGGGATACCCAAAGTACTTCTTTCTTTTATTTAGTGAGAACCGCGTGTTTGGTCTAGTGGTAGAGCATCCGCCTCTCACGCGGGAGGCCCAGGTTCGATTCCCAGGTCGAGTC
>WURT03137110.1:0-11335 GCA_009936505.3 Holothuria glaberrima | reverse complement strand
ACCTCAACCAAAGTTGTAAAGCTTGTTAAGCTAGTTTTCAGCTCATAAAATCCCAGATCCGAGCTTGATAAGTGTGTTAGTGCATACACAATATAACCTATCCAGGCAATCTGGAAGTTGATCTGTAACCTTTAAAATTTCTTTTGTTACTACATGACGTGTGAATTACCAGAGCATTGGAAGTTCCCAACTGTCCAGTTGTCCTGGTGATCATCATAATTTTCACAAACTGTGTACTTTGTTGCAGAAGAATAGTAACCATCATCACAAGTCAGGAAACACTGATCTCCAAGAGAGTAACCAGAGCAGTTGAAAAATCCAGCGTTGACAGTCGGGAGAGCGACGTTTTGACATTTGACGGCTATGTAAATGAAACGATTAATATGCTCAAAATTATTATAATGATCTTTGTTAGCCTCGGTTTACTGTTTTTAGTAATCCATATAATTCCGTCACTATTTAAATTTCACAACATTTAATAGCAATTGTCAAATTTTCATCTCTGACTGCTTTGTTAGTATGTTTTGTGATCGTCTGCTGATAGCATGCTTTATGTGATGTACAACCTGAACGTCCGTTCTCTTATTTCGTGCAGAAAGAAAAAAAAGTACACATCAAGTTCTTCCAGTTTTGGAGATGCCGAGCAATGACGGTTGCAGCGGGAGGTGCATGACGTCTGCAGGATGCAATGAATTGTTATGAATTTTTATAGGTTAGAACATGAGATTATTATTACCATCCAGTAAATAGCATCTAACAGTGTTTATTTTTTAGGGTATGTGTGTGGGGTAGGGTTGGGCAACTCCTAAGTGCCTTGGCCATCAATTGTACGGTGCTTTGACCAAATTCATTATCTTAAATTAAAAAGTGTACATATTCCGTTGTAATGCACGAGTCCATGGAAAATATCGTTGTTTACTAAATATTTTCCTAATTCCATAGTTCTGGACGTCCCATCTAGCAACGTTTAGTTTCGAATATTCATTGTAAAAACGAAACTGATCCGGGGGTTGGGTCCCTGGTCTAAGGTGTGGAGCCAGGATTGGTGTGACTGATGGCTCAGCGCCCAAACGAGGGGAGGGGTTAGCATGTCAAAGATTTGACAAAGAAATTGGTTGCCGCGAGGATGGGAACGCAAATATTTCGCCCCCCCCCTCTTCGTCGAGCTGAACATTTAGGTATGTGGCCGAATTTGCCCTCACGTCGGTGATGCCCATCTTGCAGACTGGTTACCCTTTGACAATTCACCGAGGACCAAATCCACTAAAGTTGCAGAGCTTATTCGAGGCTCGAAGGTTTCAAGTTGACCTCACAAAGTAAGTTTTCAGCTCGTTAAATTCCAGATCTGAGCTTGATAAGTATGTTTGTGCATACACAATATAGCCTATCCAGACAAGCTGCAAGATGATCTGTAACCTTTAACGTTTAATTATTTTGTTACTATATAAGGTGTGAATCTTACCAGAGCATTGAAAGTTTCCAACTCTCCAGCTGGCGTTGTGATTATTATATTCTTCACAAACTGTGTACTTTGTTGCAGAGGGGTAGTAATCATCATCACAAGTCAGGTTACACTGATCTCCAAGAGAGTAACCAGAACAGTTGAAAAATCCAGCGTTGACAGTCGGGAGAGTGACGTTTTGACATTTGACGGCTATGTAAATGAAACGATTAATGCCTTGTAATAATAATTTTTCAATGATGCTTTGACAAAAATGTGGATATTTGCTTTTATTGAAGAAACTTTGAAAAAAAATGGTATTTTGTTGAATAGAATGGAAAAAAATTTTGGGCTGTTTTTGAAGAATGCGCCCTCAGTGAGAGCAAAATCAAGGAAACCTTCGGGTGACCATGCAACATTGAGGTTTGCATACGTTAGTGTATTCAGTAAAACTCTCCATAAACTGGGCACTATCATTAAAGGGGGTGGGGCGACAACTTTGCAGACGGGGGACCATGGCCCACTTCCCCAACCTGGCACCATCCCTATTTGAATTGCTTCGATATTGTAAACTGTACACTTATACACCGATATTCCAATATTTAGATATACAGTCAGCTGGCCATTGTGCCCCCGTCGGATCTTCTTTCGAGTGATGCTGGGGCTGCAACTGATGACCTTCTTTTCCACCCAAACTATAGAGACCGCATGCGTTCACATTCTGGGCTGGAGAAGTTCATCCTCACAGAGTTATCCCATCCCCCATGTAATATTCTAGACCCCAGCCTGTTACACGTGTTTGTATACTTGCTCGAGATAACTTATCCACACAATCTGGAACTGCTTCAAACTGTAAGGTTTAATTCATTTGTTTTTTTAAAGAGGCGAATCTTATCAGAGCATTGAAATTGTCCCACTCTCCAGTTGGCTTTGCGATCGCCATACTCCTCACAAACTGTGTAGTTTGTTGCAGAAGGATGGTATCGATCATAACATGTAAGGTTACATTTATCTCCAACAGAATAACCAGAGCAGTTGAAAAATCCAGCGTTGACAGTCGGAAGATGGACATCTTGGCAAGAAATGGCTAGGTGGAAGAAACCGTGAATACATTAAGAATTAAGTATATAAAATTATAGACACAAGCTCAAGTTACTGTTTCACTTGTCCTTACAAATTGCCACTGTTGAAATATCACACCTATTACCCTCGCATATCGAAATTTTCCATCCGTAAGTGTTATGGTCTCTTTTTGTCTCCGTTATTCCTCATGTATTGTAAAGCAGTTGAGATTGAGAAATTCCATCAGGAATCCAGCAGTGTACATTCAAGCAGGAAACTGTTAATAAGTTTCTTTTTTGTTTATTTGCTAGATTCCCGAAGCAGTCAGAGCCACTTTTGACAAACGCTTGACTTAACTTCAAGTCATTTCTATGGAATTCTATGGCGAAAGCATTCCTACTTATTTACTACATTTTCATCTATATGTGTAAGTTTACTGTTTTTCATGTTCCCATAACTCTACCACTGTTTAAGTACATCATATGTTTTGTCAAATACTTGTCGAATTTTTCATCTGTTAGCATTTTGTTTTTCTTTTAACGTTACAGTTTGCTAAGCGTTTCTCATAAAATGTGAAATTTGAAACAGTTTACATTGGACTATTTCGTCAAGGATCCCATCGTTGTTATCTGATGGTACATAAGAAGTCGGTTCTCTTTGAGCTCAGTGACACTTGACTTAAATTACAAGCGGACACTGTCAAAAAAGGCCGATTACATATCATGGCAGAATTAATATCATGAGGATTATGTTACTCTCAAAATGAAGCTCAAACAAGCTTCGTAACCATTTGGCTTTCACGACGACAGATGCAACTGTCCTTTCTAGTGAGGTTACAAAAAATAATTGTGATGATTCTAACCGAAACGCACAGAGCTTCCCTCAGGCTGCTTGCCTCTTGATCACTTGATTCTGCCACAATTCTACTTAGCTGGAGAAGGTGCAAAGAATCCACCGTTACATGATAGAGCACATACTTCACCCATTAATATGCCAGTACCTGAATTTTCTACGAATGCTTGAACCTGTGGGTCTCACAACGTCATCAGTGAATTTTTACAAGCCAGACCTACCAGTGTGGTCATTTATGGACTACTTCTACTTTTCCTACCCCCTTGACATAGCCCTTTAACCTTCCCATAAGGAGGGACACCAGGTCCCTCTTTTCCTTATACATGTATTCTGCACATCTCTCGTAGGCTACGCATTATATGTACATAAATAGTACAGCTTACACTGAGCCAGTGTTATCATACTCTTTCCATTCTAGAGGTATCTGGCCGTCCTTCTTTCCTTTCCCTCAAGAGGTGACGTGAGAATGTGCATCAGTCTTGTTCAAGGACATGGACCAAATCCCCCGATATGGGATCATCCCTAAGGTCCCCACACAAATTCTCCACTCTAATAGCCCAACGATGCTTCTGCTCCATAGGAAGTGTCCAAAAGGCTTGTGAACCAAGACACGCAACAAGTCATCAAAGTTTTACTTCCTAGATATAATGTTATCAGTCTGACACTGAGTGACTTCTGATTACACCTTTGATCTGGGTCAAAAACATATAAACTTAAGAGGTTTCTTCCACTTATTATTAGGAAACACATACCTTTTTTATTTGTTAACAACAATGAGAGAGATGGGCATGTGTAAACTATATCTACTAGTCCTATTGGGGATTAAACCTTTTCAAAATAACCTGAGACAACACTTGTTATGACTCTGACTCAAACAGTTCGTAGAAAAACTATTTATTAATTAAAACCCTTCAAAGCATTTGGGGTTACTTATAACCCCAAAATTCTTACAAGTTTCCAGGGATTATAACTCCACACCTGAGACAACACTTGTTATGACTCTGACTCAAAAAGTTCGTAGAAAAACTGTTTATTAAACATACCTTTATAAGCATTCTCATGAGGGAATGAGTAGTCTTCTGGGTATCCACAGGGCGAATCTGATAGCAAAGTAAAATGTAATAAAGATAAGTCTTCCTCTTCGAGAAAGAAACTTGAAACAATTTATTGTCAGAAACGGATTTTTAATTGAAAGAGCCTCCACCATTACAACCACATTGTACAGATGCGTGTAACTAGGTTTCGCATAGACGGTGTGCGCTTACCTTAATTCTCCAGATCAATTTCATAAGCTCTACAAATATATTGGCAAAGAATCGGAGGAGAGAAAGGGTGGTGTAAGAACCGCTCGAAGATGGACAAGCTCCTACTACATCATATGTGGGTTATCCCTAACCTTCATAGCAGGTATGCATATGCAATATACTCTAACGTACATATTCTTACACCTGCAAACAATGACATTTGGTAATTATGAATTGTAATCCAATTTTATTGAAATCATGAACATCACTCATTAAATTCTTATTGGTTCTAATTTGTGACTAAACGCGTTTGCAAGAAGAAATTTCAAGAATTTAAGCTCACTCTCAAAGTTTTATTTGACACAAACGTGGTTGTACAATTTTTGACTTATTACTCATTTGGGGTTCCTCCATTGAGTGAGCCAGATTCGAGGGAAATCACACATTTGTAGCCTATTGGGAGTTTTCCTCGTGAAATGCTATGGTAACCAGGCTAGCTTTTGTTAAACTTCATTTTAACAGATATGAACTTAGTTTATGTTTGTACTTGTATCAATAGATTAAATAGCATACAATCTTTACTCATTTCCATATAGAACCTGCAATTATAGAATTCAAGGACCTAATACCGGAGGGGTAACCAACATATGCACCAGTAATTCACATCCTCTGCAAGGGAATGTGTATCCACAGTCCGAAAAACAAATAAATATCCATATTTCCTATCTTGAAACATGGTCCGTGCACGGATTCAGAATTCGTGCATGTTTACATCCATAGGCCTTTGGTTAAAAACTGGGCCGTAAAACTTCATCTAAATAACTAACTGACTAACTGACTGACTGACTGACTGACTGACTGACTGACTGACTGGCTGACTGATTGACTGACTGACTGACTGACTAACTCAAACAGCCTTTTACCTCTAGTCAATGCACTTGAGTTCTTTTACATACAAATTATCAAAGAACCAAGTATGAAAAGTATCCGCATCCCCTATCTTGAGATATGATGCTTTAAAGTGTTTGACTTCTGGTGACCTTAGATAACCTTTAACCCCAGCAAAGACAACATGTTTCTTCCCCTCTGTCACAAACACCTAAAATTGCTTGCAGGTTTACACATGATTTATTGTTCACATTGTGTGTTCTGTTTTCAAGAATACCTCAGTATACCTTTGCAAACATATTCCAATTTTTCTTCATAGCAGAAAGGAACTTCTGATGCCCAAATATAAAGTGTTAACATGTAATCCGGGAGACATTTTAGCAACACTTTTTTCGTAGATTCCCTTGCAACAAATGGTCTGGGAGCACTGCTTATACAGTGTTTACCATGAACCCTTTCCCAGTTGTCACTATAACTGTGCAGGGGTAAAAACATCTAACAAATGGGTATCAAATGTTTCTAGGGAGTATTCAATTACCATGCCTGTACCATGAGCAATTTTTTAGCTTTGCCCCTGTAATAACGCATAGGTTTCTCCTTTTATCGAAACCAAAGGGCAGTAAATATTGTAAATATTTGAAGCAGATACTTACTTTACAGAGCACTTAGTTTTACAACTTTACCTGAGTCAACATGCATTGGTGTAGGTTATTAAAAATGGGTGTCAGATGCTTTTGGACGGGTCTACTAATTTTGGTACCTGGCATAACCTCCCTTTCTATTAGCTAAGCCCCTGCAGTACGTCCTCTTAGTGTACCTCTAAATGTTCCATTAGATACTTACCTAATAGAGCGCCCAGGGATACATCTTCATTAGAAGAAAACCGATGGCAAATTTTACCACCACCATCACAGTCGACCCTCTTCATGTAACTGTTAATTTCATCCAGGGATACGCGAGTATAACAGACGGGTTCACCTGAAATTAAACAAATTCACATCGTTATTGCTATAGGATGGTATTTATTTCTATAAACAGGCATTCTGCACATGTATCAAAACATAAGGCAAAGTTCTTGCCCGAGTGACGTCAAACAGTCATTAAAGTGTCCATGCCGGGAAGGTGTACTAAACAGGTATAAATGATGATGTATTTCAACCATTGCATTAGTCCGACAAATTTTGCAAGGAGATTCCAAAACCTATAAGCCACTGACAATGTACAAATGAAAGCATGGGATTTAAGGTAAAATAGGCCATATGATACTTACGCACCGCGTGGAATTTTAGGTAAAATAGGCCTTATGGCGCTGCCTATGGTCATTTTTTCCCTATCGGAGGAAAACTAGATTCTATCAAAAGAGGGAATATCTCATACTGAATGCAGTGGCACATTTGTACGGTCTGTCACATAGGGAATCATTATTCGGGGGGATCAAAAGGTAACTAACGAATGGAGATAATGTAAAGTCACCACTAGTGTGTGTATGGTTTCCTGTTGTTCCCGCAACAAAGAGAGTCACTGCAAGCTGGGGATTGAAAAATTTTAGTTAACTCTCTGCAGTCACTCCCTGCACCATTTATCAATTGAAGCAAAGTTTGTACAAGCCTTATTCGAACAGTCATCACTTCTGCTCTGTGAAGTGACTTCTTTGAGGAGCAATCAGAGCTGGGAACATTCAAACATTCAAACCTTCCAGCTCAAATTTTAAATAGTCATGGTATTAAAATTTGAAAATGGCTCTTACAAGGAACTAGAGAGCGGGGAATAGTCTGATTTAGTGTGTAAGTCTAGGTGGGCAATATTTACTGTTGTACGCTACCCATAGAGTTGATTACCCATGCCAAATCTCCATGAAAACAATAACTTGCAGTGGAGCAATCTTACACGAGTGCAACTCATGAACTACAGTCCAGTATTCCAAGTTCATTCTAGCAGGGAGTTGTTATTTGAAAGGAGGTTGAACGGAAAGTTTTAATTTATGCTAATACCCTAAGACCCACTTTATTCTGAGAAGATTATCAATGATAAGCTATGCATTGTGCTAAAAGTGGAATTTTCCTTATATTCGTTGGCTTCAGTATGACATCAATACGCTAGTAACATCATTCAGGTCTAGTAATCCTGCCAAAATTGACCTTCTCAGAACAATGCTTTGATGCATAGGTTGAAACCGCCACCAATTTAGGAGCAGATGCTTCAAAACAAGAAACGACTGTTTAATTGAAATAAGTCAATGAGGTTTGCCCCTTCCTATAGAACGAACTTCATGTAAATGAGCTGAAGAGTGAGAAGTCTAATTTTTGTCACAACAATCTAGAAAGTTTCCGGAAGTTTCCGGAAATACCAGGTATAGGATCATGCTCATATTTGTACATAAGACCTTATTGGTATACTCTCATCCGCGTCAAAGAGCGTCCAAACATGCAATAATTTTTAATTTCCTGGCGACTGGTATTGCTGTGACAGTAGCGAAGAAGCCCCAGTCTTACAGTAGATGTAGCAGACAACGAATCTCTATTGTATGAACTACCTAATCCAGTGTAAGCCCTATAGAAATGCCAAAAAAGATACAAGATACTCATTGCTCTGTGACCTTGGCGGTGTCATACCTCGCTTCAAAGCGATGTATCTCCTTCCAAATAACAACTCCCTGATTCTAGCGCAATTAATTTACCGTGGTAGGTCATTTGGAATCATATATTCGCACCGGCCCTATTTGTATGCATTGTTGCAAGTTCATGGAATGTATTGTTAACAAGCTTTGTCAAACAAAGTATGACGTTAAGAGCACAAAGCAAAGTAGGCTAGTTACTGGTCCACCCGAGAACGCTCCAGCCAACTGTGCCACGTGGGAGAAAATAAGCCATAGTACCCAGAGGAAACCCCACTTACCTTGAGCGGGATAAGAACCAATGCACTTGTCAAACACATTGGTGCACAGCACCTGGTCGGAATAAACCACGCTGCTAACCGAGGACCCTAGTAAATAGGTTCAATATAGCTACACTAGATGACAAGTGAAACAGGTACAGCATTTTACATTAGGGTCCTGTTAGTAGCTCACCACCAAGTATTACCCGTTAACGTACAGTGCACACTAGGTTCGATACGTTTTGTGGCCTCTGAACCATTGTACTTCAGTATTCTACGGGTTACAAGCAGTGTATGTACTGGATAAGTGTACTGGAGGTCTTTCACCCTGATGTCTAAGTTGTACAATTTGAGCTTAATGGGTTTGTATAGTAGTGTGGTGGTCAACTTCCGGTCTTTCGCTTTATTCAAAATGTTATTTGGTACCTTCAAGTACCGTTAATTCTCTTTTTCTTTGCACTACGAGTACTGCAGATTATTCATCATGTCCACCTGACGGAGTGATCTCATCTCTTGATGAACACCTTGCCCCAAAACTTTTGCAGATGTTTAATTTGTGAGTTAATACCTTCTTTAGGGCATTCCCTTGACCTGGTGGTGAGCTACTTTAAAGGGCATAAGCAGTTATTCCAAACTTATTTTGAAATAAGAGCTAAAATTCACAATTTTTTTCTTATTCCTCTTCCAGATATGTTCCATGACATTTCATGACTAAAATATTGCACATTCAAGGTAAACCAAGTGGTTTCTCCTTGTAAATTCATTTTAGGCCTATAGTGAGAAGAACAATGTCAGATGATTCTCAAGAGTCATTCCAAAATGGGGTAGACCTGCACCAATCTAAATTGGGGTGATTGCATTTTCCCTTTTAAGGAAAACGCAAGTATGACTTCAATCTAAGAATCTTTTCAAAGGACTTCTAAAATTTGCCTGACCGTGGTTCAACCACCCCTCTACTGAGAACGTTGTGACCTTACTATCTCATTTTAGCAGAGGCCTACTCTTCCTTTGTTAAAACACACTTTGTGCTTACTCTCATTTCCCCACTAGTTCAACTAAGACCTACCCCCACCCTCAAAGTAGGCTGTGTGTTACGCTACATGGCTAAGCCTAGTCACTAGGCACTTTACAATTCACTTCACAGCCCTTGTCCCGCCAACACTAAATTTTACCATTTTGGTTATTAAGATTCCACATCAAAGTATGCTATGAATTAGCGAATGTGAGTTATTCAGTATATTTATTACCACTGTATTCTGTCTTGGTACAACTATAGAATACAGGGTTACCCTTGAACACTACTTTACATCCGTATCAACGCGGATGCAATGTGACACTGTTTATCAAGCTTGCACAATAAACTTTGATTCCACATCAGAGCATCAGAGCATCCACTCCAAAACTGTTATTGGTGAAATATTTCCCTTCGCATCCAATAATCGAAGCATCCGCGCATACACTTCAGAATGCTGCTTGTGGTCTAGTCGTTCACAAAATAAACTGACCTTCCGTATTCATATTCCCATATTATTAAATAATATAAAATGTCTCATCACTTTATATCTAAAAGCCCCACCTTTAACACCGCATCCGTGCATCCACCCAGGGAATGCTTGGAATAAACCAAGAAAATTTTCCAAATTTTCATTTTGTCTCCGCATCCAAGCATCCGCGCATCCACCCATAATACTTGCAGAGGACTTAGAAAAAATGCGACAAGTTCCGCATAAACGAAAATAGTCCAGATCAACAATGTGTCAAGTTCTCTGTGAAACTATGATTGTAACTTATGCAGGCTCAACCCTTATACCTGCGTAGACTGTGATCGTTTGCTCTGTGCTATATTGACGTGCAGCCGCGCTAGATTCTGAGCGGTTAGTAGCACAATCAGTTTTGTTACGCCATGTCACATAGAGGGATCCGAATTCTTTGCTTAACCATTACCTGCACATGAACTAAACGCCGTGTTGAGTGACGTGCTAAAAGCAACTGTCCATATCCTAGGATCCTAAGATCATTATCAGGCTAGTTTCCCTCCTTATCAGTTGATCTGGCCTCTCTAGGCCCTTTCGTACCCCAGCAATATGGTGTCAGAGCTGCTATTTCTGCTGAGAGCATACTGATCGTTCCCACCGTTAGAACATGGCACTGACACTGACAGATTCCAACTTCCGAATACTGTAGGCCAGCTCGACCTTAGTTAGGTTCGATACCATACGTTACCAGTTATGGCTGAACAAGTAATAGTACACCTGAAACGACACATGGCACGTGAGAGCATTGACGTTGATTGTGCTAGTGTGTTCTGTAGTTTATTTCTCGTTGTTTCCCAAGTCAAAACATACTATCCATAGGACCATAACAAGTAACAGATTTCAACCTGGCCTAGGCTAGGTGCTACCTTTAAAGCGAAATATTGCGTTTGGAAAGATATCATAAAGTGACACCAATGTAATTCCATTGTGGTCTATTCCCCTTTCCAAACATGAATCACAAATAACTTGCAGCAAATTAACACATATCTCACGAAATATGGACAAAAAGAAGCAACAATATCCTCATTGAACCGGCTCATTTTCGAACGGATAAGCCTCGCTCAAATGCAACGTTCGCTCTGCAAATTCATTTAGGAAGAGAGTTATGCCGGGTCATATTTACACTCATTACGCAATGCGTGTTGACCTCGCTTACCCAAAGCACTTCACACGACCCTGTCGACCTATCCTTCATACTTACAACAAACTACCACCACAGTTTCCGTACAGTCTGTGCTGTACTGTGGGATATTGCAGCCCAGCCAGGGAGACTCAGTACCATCTCCCTGTTCACCATGCTGTTCACATGGAAGCACTATATCCGAGGTTCCGCACTGTGTGCAGAACGATACCAACGTGGTCTTTATTTAAGGAATAAATCGCATTTGGCGAACTATTATTGGTGAATAAACCGTCGAGACTCCAAATTTGACAAAATA
>WURT03137099.1:0-11335 GCA_009936505.3 Holothuria glaberrima | reverse complement strand
GAATCTCTGCCCACAAAGCAGAGAACAGTTGTGGAAGTTCACTAGCTTATTTGATTGACAGCCCTCCCTTGTCCTTACAGGGATGTCCATGTGAGCATGCATCAATTGTAAATTGGAATTAATTAAATACTACCATGGTTTATTAGTTTTTAAAAAAGAGCTAAGTTACTGACCATTTGGATCAGATACCCTGGAGTGTGCATGAATTGTGATTGCTTAATTGATTAAAACAAATTGTACTGTAACTGTACAGTATACTGTCTGTGTTGATATCCCTTGAATTGCCTGTTTAGCCAATGTAATTCTTCAGAGCAATTTATTTATGCTTGAATGTGTTTGTTAACACAAGATGTGCTTAGAGCAGGTCTTGTGCAACTTTGGTGAAACTTGGGAGGTAAAGTACAGTAAACATTCACTGCCAACAACTTTAAAGACCATGTAGCAGTCACCAGAAATACAGACAAACTTTTCATGAGCTAAAAAATTTTGTATGGTATGCTCATGGCTGAGTTTCATTTCATTCGGTAAGGAGCCAGCATGCTCATTGGGCTTTTGTTTTAAGGGGAGGTGAAAAATCATTTTAGGTCACAAGGTGTCTAAAGGTTTTGAATTATTAACATGATATTTCAAGTAAGATAACTGTGTGGGATCTTATGCTTGTCATGTGGGTGACTCATGGTTGTTACAGTATATCACATGGCAAGGAATCACTAAGCCTTTTGGCTTTCTAGTTATGTGCAGTTTATCATGCATCCATCAGACGAAACCTCTGACCCCCAACTTTAAGCAAAGCCTTCATTTGACACCGATATGACATAGAACCTTTGATGTACAAAATGCTGTGAAACACGAATCTTCAGCGAATAAAAATAGTGCTTCAGTTAATCTGCGACGAATAGTTGCAGTTAAAGAGTGAATCAGCGTTTTGCATCTAGACACCCTTGAAAACCATTAAAACTTTCCAAAGGGGAGGGGGGCCCTCCCCTTAGACCCCTCCCTCAGGATGGCGATTCATGTCCTCCTTTCCAGAAAATAAATATGGTAACCCTAATCATGAAGTCACCATAACCATGCCCAAGATACTACTTGAGATGTGGCAGACTATGGTAACATTTTTTGTCATGTGATGATTGATCTGTTATTATGGGATATCTGTGATTCTTGATCTTCATTAGTGCTTACACCATTTAATTAAATGCAAATAGAAAGCAAAGAATTAAATCACAGAACCTTCAGTTTAGCAGGGTATATTTCTCCTGGTCAAACCTCTTATACTTTGGTGGTAAAGCAGACAACATGCCAATGTACTGTAGAGGCTATGTTGAGCTTGACAATTGCGGATAGCTGTTACATATGCATCTAACAATCTCTGTGGATCATAGTTTCCCTTTGTTGGTTCTTAAGTCTCCATGGCTTACTTAACAAACCTGTTGGCTGTTACTTTTATCAAGAAGCTTGAAAGAACTGAAAAATTTTAGAGCTGTTGAATGCATTCACTTCGCAGACATATGTACCTCTTCCTACAGCTAATTTGCCAAAGTTATGAGAGGAGGACTTCCCCATGCAGGAGCTTCTGGCTCCGCAACCTCGGCTACACAGGGGATAACACCCTCTGCAAATCCAGAGGGCAGCTCCCCAGTGAGGTCTGTAGGTTGGTGCATTCCGGTCCATACAGGCCGTGCAGACCCTGCCTCGTTAGTATCACATCCTAAAATTTTAGGATAGAGAAGCAAGTGTGCATTGCCAGTTCATGGACCACAAAACAGTTAGTTGTCATCCAGTATCCTTTGATCAGTTCTATGCATTCATTCCAACTTCTTCAGTGCCTTCAAGGAGTGATTTTTTTTTTTTTCATTCTTTCTCAATGCAGGTAGATAAGATCATGAGGTAATCACTTTTTCCCAGTCAAAGGTTACACAACTCACAAAATTTTAATAATGTGAGCTTACTGTAGACTTTATTTGCACAAGAAACTTGAACACTGTCATAGTATTACAAATGGTCATGCTAAATAATATTCCAGTATTTATATGACCATTCCAATGCAGAACTTTCATATTTATTGTCATTTTGAGAAGAGGCAGGGAGAGGGGGGGGGCAGGAGCTGAGGAGAAAAGCGGAGGAGTTGGGATGGACAGTTAGTCCTGAGAGAATGTGAGGTATATAAAGCTTCCACTTTGTACGACTCCTTTTTGTACAATGTCCTTTGACCTCTAGAATTCGCTGTCATAAAAACATCAGTTTTTTCGTTAAGTGCCTTACTCTTGTTAGATTTCCTTGCTTCCTTTCCAAATATTTTGTACTGTTTGCTCAGTGTTATTATGTAATTACATTATTCTATTAAATATTAAATTGTTTCTACTCATAATTATTAGTAGTATATGAATCATTGATCAGTTTTAATTTTTATGAGTTGATTTTATCAAAATTAAATTGCCAGATGTCAGACATTATTCCCTGAAATCCATATGATGCTCATATTTGTGTGTTTGTGTGCGTGTTTGTGGAAATGATGTACTTTTTCATGGACATTTCCAAATATTTCAGTATCTTCCAAGATATAGAATGTATGAAGACTCTATCTTCTTCATTAAATGCAAGTAATGATGATTCTATTATTTTAATGACTGACATTGTAACTAGACTTTCAGTGTGAGTAGAAACTCTAGAATATAAGAACAAATAAATAAAATGCTATAAGTATACATACAAAGCCCTGAATACAAGTATGGAACAAGTCCTTAATCACAAAGTCTCGGTTTCAATCAGGCTTACAGTCAGGAGGAGACAAGGAAGGAAGGGGGCAGTGTCCACCCTAGACAAATTTCCACTCAACATGAAAGATAAAAATTTACTATTGCCATAATACATTTTAGCCTGGCTCATCCCCCTGAGAAATATTCTGTTCCTGGAAACTTTCTCCCTGCCCCTCCCACCTTAGTCAGTACCTTGTCTGGACATGGGCCTGGACCTAGTAGGAGTGCAAAGCCATGAGTGCAAGCAAGTAGGAGTTTGAGTACAGACAAATATTCTTCAGCACAATTGTTAGTATGTACTCAAGTACTGCAAGTATGGCTATAACTAGAGTAGAAGTTCTTAACCAGGAGGTTGGGGATGTGGTGGAAAGTGTGTAGTAAATTAACAGTTGTAAGTGTAGCAATGTCTTGTACAGGAAGCAGCAATGCTTCATAAAAATGGAGGTTGTTACCAAAGTAATTTGCATTTATGTTCAAAATAACCATAAATTTTGCAATCTCAGTCGCTTGATTTTGTTGAATGCCTTCTATGTGATGTGCGCTCTTCCTAGGAACTTTCTCTTCCAATATAACCTCAACCATGGCTTTCCAACCTGAGTTTATCCAGTAAAAAGCTTTTTTTTTGTCCATCTAGTCTGTGTAGATACTTCTTAAGATTGCTTAGTCTCACAAACAGTGCTTTGTAAGATTTACCTCTCTGCTCTTTTGTTATTAATATTACAGCACTTTGCAGTGACTTGTACAAGGTAATCAATGTTTAGCCAACAGAATCTTTCACAAAATCTTATTTCCTTCCTGAATCCCCATTCAGTTATTAAACTTGGTGGTAACCTTGAATCCTTGATTTTATTTTTCAAAAATGTTGCCCTTCTCATCTTTCCTTGAAACTGAAAAGATGAAAATTTGAGGCATGAGACTAAAAATAATTTTCTCTCATTTACAATCTATTGTCAACATTGACAATGTATAATTGGTAGACTGAATAATCCAAAGTTGGAAAAAGCATGGAGCAGACAAGTGTTGCTATGGCAACCCACATGAATACTGTCATTTAAAGGGAGAAGGCAGTTCCCCCAAGTTTATTTTCCAAAATTTGCTAAATTTTACAGATATCCTCTTATTTCTCTCACAAGTATTTTCATAATGTTCCTGTGTAAAATCATTGAATATATAGGGTAAACCAATGTGTTATTCTGCATAAATTTAGGAAATAACTAACAAAAATATTGTCACATGATTGATAGGAGCCATTCCAGAATTAGTGTACTGGGGTACACTGTTTCAAATTGGGGGGACTGCATTTTCCCTTTAACGTGTGTTTGCAAGGTAACATTAGCTAGTGTTTGTAGAAGCAAGGCTTTAAACGATGGAGCAACACTTTCTGTCGTTAGGGATGGACAATCGATATGAAGTTGTGCTAAGCAGACAATGATAGGCTGTAATTAGAGCCTATCCATGACTCTTCTTATTGGTTTCTAGGTTGTCATGATGTTTATTATTTCCAGTATGTACACTGATAATGCTGCTGTAGAGTGGTGAACAAATTTTTGCATGAGTAGTTGCATCACCTGGGGAGGGTTATGGCGTACATTCCCTCCCCCTTTCAAGGCCCCTCTTCTCACTCTACCCCCCCCCCCATCACTTCTGTGCAAAGATATGTACATTTTGCAGGAGCAATGTTCACTCAACACTCCATCATCACCCCACACCCAAATTTCCCAAATTTCAAGTCCCCCCCCCCCCCCCACCCCCCCCCCCCCCCCCCCCCCCCCCCCACTCTTCCACCCCCCACTTTTGAAATTGTGGTAGTGATGTTGTTTATGAGTAAGTAGAGACTTTAATGTTCTTTTGGTAAAAGGTTGGGGTTTGCAGTTTTAACAATTTGCTATAGTTTTAACATTGTTGGTTTACCACAAAACTGGTAGAAGGGAAAAAAAATTTTGTTAGCAGTTTAACTATGTTACATTGATGTTTGTGATAAAGATTTTCATGATTTTGCCTTTAGAAATAGTTTTAAGGAAGTTGTTCTATCAAACTGTAAAAAAAAAATGAGACAGGAGTACATTCATTCAACTTCCTCCTCAAACCCTGGAGGTACTTTGTTGACCTTTAGATATATTATTCCTTTGTTCATGTGAAAATATTCTACAAGTATAACCCCTAATCATACTTTCTCTCTCTCCATCTTACCTCCTGCAGTTTGTTCAGGAGTCAGATTTCAGATTGTAATCCCAAGTTCATTCATGGTCATTGGCTTGCATGCTGGCTTAGACAGCATGAACAATAAACAGAGGGAATGAGATACATGTCAAAGAAACAAAGAACATACAGGTCAAGTCTATGCCATCAGTTAACCAAGAAACTGTTGAAATGTTGGCAACTTAATATGAGTCGCTGTCACCTAAAAGCTGTCCTTGCCCAACATCTAGTGGAAATTAGTCAGATTTTGTTTCATAGTTGCAAGGATTTACACTGAGAATTTCCTTTTAATGTTTGCTATATGGTTCTGGCATTTGATTTCCAATATTAGTTTCTGTTTTCAGACTGTGTTCAGATTTTAGGCACACAAATAGTATCATCATGGCCTTTATTCAGGAAGTTGCTATTTGACCAAATTGCAACTCCCTGCCTTAATACATAGTACTGACACATGTTGTCATAAGGTTTTGAAAGTGGGTGATTAAAAGAAGTGTGTCAGCAATGCCAGAAATCTACCGAGTGTGATGAGTGTGTGTGCGTGGGGAGGGGGGGGGGTGCTTGCAACATTTTTTGACATCAAACAGCATTTTGCAATATTTTGGCATTTCCAAATTGACCACCTATTTTGGATGATATTGAATGTGCAAGATATGCTCAACCATTCCCATTTAATTTGGAAATTAAGTTTCACTGTTCCCCCTTGGTCAGGTTATCAGATATTACAAGGGGAATTGGTTGTGTGGTTTTGGGGCGGGGTGTTTTGTGCATGTGTGTTTGTTTTTTTCTCATGGTTGGATTTGTCTGTCTGTTTTTAGCAAGATCTGAAAAGAAGGTGGCAGTACTGTAAATTGATAACTATTCAGTCGTAGAAAATTACCAATAATTAAGTACTAACGTAAATTGTAGCGAAATATTGCTAATAATGTTTATGTCTTTCAGATTTGATTGAAATGCCTTTGTAATCATATTTTACATTTAAATCATGTAGCAACATTTTTTAATTTGCTTAAATTTGAGCAGTGGAAATTTTTTTTTGTTTTCTGTGTGAAAAATATAATGATATGTATATAAGCAACAATTTTTTTTTGTAAGCAGAGAGTCAAACGGCATGAAATAAATATTACCAGTGATGTTTTTCTATGAAATAGAAATAATTTCCAGCACTGGGCCTGGACAATTACTTGACTAGTTCCATCATGACTCATTGTTGATAAGCGAGCACTGTCATCACCTAGAAAGGAGTCATGACTCCACAGTGCTTTAAAGTTGGTTTCATGTATTTCTTTTTTAACTTTGTTGATAAACTTTGATAAGCTAAAATGTCTGTCTGTTGACAAATTTAGGATTTATCTGGAACAAATTTGGAACAAAATTTTGTGGTAAAAGTGGTAGTGATGTCATCATGATTCCATTAGCTGTAATGTTGCCGGGAGTCAAGATGCTTGGAGACACTTTTAATGTTTATCCTGTATGCAGAGATTACAATTAGGAGTGCCTGCAGGCATAGCCGGATTTACCCAGTAATTGAGGCAATCTATAGCTTACAGACCCCCGATATTTTTACTTTAAGGGGGCCCGAAAATTAGGGATACATAGCCCTGGCCCAAAACTAGATTTAAGAATGACTCAAAAGGGCCCTCTCACACAAGAGGTTTACCCTGAAGGTAAATCCAGCTTTGTCTGCAAGGAAGTGTAAACTAATTTTCATAGCAGTAGAGGAATTGTGATAGTACATTAATTATTCTTAAGGCAATGAAGACTCAATACATCATGGCCTAAACGTAGAAGTTTATGTGCAATTTCAATATCCTTGTATTTTATACAATTATTGCTGTTCTTTAATTTTCATTTGCAAGATATTTAAATTCAAGGTGTATTGTCTGGCTACTTATGTCTCTTTTTATGTAAACATGTCTTCCAGTTTGTTTGTGTCATAGCATTTTCATTGCCTTAAAATATTTTGTGTCTGTGAATCAAAGAGTGTATACCGTAGTTTTTGTCTAAAAATAACTGTTTTAGTTGGTTTTATTGTAAAGTCTTGTACTGTTTGATAAACTTGCTTCAGTGAGGGCAGAAAAGTATTTCTATTTACTGAAAAGATATTTTAGCCAAATGGAAAATTGAAACTGGTTCTTGTGTTTTTTTTCTTTTAGGGGTGGGGTTCTTTCTTTTTTGGGGGGGGGGGAAGAGGAGTTTCTATTCTTCCAAGTGGTGACGAATGCTAGGCTGAAGAAAAGTATTTATTAGCCCTTAAAGGGCATAAGCAGTAGCCCCAAACTTTCTTTGAAACAATAGCCAGATCTCATAAATTTCCTTTTATATCTCTTCCAAGTACCTTCTATGATTTTTCAGGACTTAAATATTTTATATTTAAGGTAAATGGAGGATTACTTCTTGTTAATTTCACAATTTAGTGAGAAAAATATTGTCACATAATCCTCAAGAGCTACTCATGAAAAAGGATAGACTACTACACCAATCCAAATTGGTGTGTCTGCATTTTCCCTTTAACCAGTTTCTTGTATCAAGATGAGGCTTCGATCTTCTAGGGGGAGTTTCCCCTCACATGTAATTTTATAACCTCCCCCCCACACCCCAAAAAAGTTCTTTTAAGCTATGGTTTCAAATCCTAGCCATTATGAGAGCACCATGCAAATGGTCCTCAAATATAAAATATTACTCTTTCCCCCCCCCCCCCCAAAATAGTACATCTGGGCTCAAAAACCCCAGACAGTTGGCTACAGGTCTGGTTTACCAGTTTCCTCATGTAACAGTGATAATGTTTAGACTAGATGTAGGTCTCACTTTAGGAGTTGTACTCTTTATCTTGGTTACCCTCCTTTACTCTCCCCTTTTCAGAGTGTACTTTTGAAAGTGTAAAAATACAATTTGGGGCCAAAAAGTTGTCATTTCTTACACATGTAAATGAGTTTTCTTTCCTTTTCAACCCCCCCCCTTCCCACCCATGTACTGTAGTTTGTACACTTGTTAAAATGAAAAAGTGGGTAATCCCTAAAGTCACTCATTCTATTTGAATATGTACCAGCCAAGCCCATATCCAAAGGTGGGGCATGGCCCTCAAGAATAATTTCCAGTCCCATAGAAAACAAAAAAAAAATTACGATTGCCTCAATGCATTTTAGTATATCTAGTCCCCTAAAAATATATTTCACTCTCCATCAGTAACTTGTCTGTCTATCCCTTTGATGCCAGCAGAGGGAAATGATAGCACCAACATTTACAGCAGTTGGTATGCTCTTGGGCCAGTCTGAGAGGTCCCCAGTTGTACTTTTCTCGCATTACATAACCTTCCATACCCCCTGTATGGACACCACCCTTTTTCCTTCAAAACTTACTTTGCAGTAAAATTGCTGAACTGACACCCTGAATGCCTAAAAAATTGTGTCCTGTCCTGTTCTGATCAAATGGTGTCCCCTCTCAGCCTTTACCAACTCACTTTATAACCTCCTCTGTCCCTTTCATGGGTATAGTAGGGTAAACATCATAGTCTACTTTGAACAATGAGTTATCATGCGCAATCGAAAGAAAAACGGTTGCATATCACTATGAACAGATAGGTGTGGTCTAGAAATCAGTGAAATTGCTTGAATTTCAAGATTGGGCCTCCATGGGGGAGGCCACCAGAAATATTCGGGGGATGTGAGTAAGCGGCAAGATGCTGATGTAAACTGCATCTTTGTACAGGAATGGGACAGGGGTAAGTTGGGAAAAGGCATTGACTTGGGGCAAAAAATTTTTCCCGTGTTTCAGTCTCTAGGTGGGCCCTTGCTGGGAATTTGACAGCCCTGCATTCATGGTGAGAAGACTTTTGTAAATGGACTCGGCGAAGAGCCAACTCTTTATGTGAAATTTTTATAGGCCAAAACGTGACGTCTATCTTCCTCAATTCCGCATTTAGCATGGTTTCTTTTAATTCTTCGATTCATTAATTTTTCTTGATTAAGTACCCATCCGATACTGTAGTTTCATTATCGTAGTTGAAGATTTTACAAGAACGCTCCCAAAACATACAGTTCCGAGTGTTTTCCTATGCCTGCATAGCTGACGTTACTCGTCTCCTTTTCGATGGTGAGAAACATCAAACATTATCTAAAAAAGTTTAATTATCAGCAGGCGCATAGCCTCTAGAAAGATGGCGCTAAACTGATATAGCTTGTGTCCCTTAAAATATTTCGACAAACATTGAGCGTATTTGCTATTGCTATGCAAACAAACCGGTCCATTTAAACGCTATTGTCCCGTTTTTAGAGCACAAATGAGATGCCCGTTCGCAAGAAAATTTTCCTTTCATTTTTAAAACAAAATACGTATTTTGTAGTGTTCATTGCGTGTCAAGTTTGTGGTGTAATGTTATGCTATTTTATATTTAGTTAGCCTACATTTGATCAAAAGCGTTTTTCGATGAGTGTGGGGGAGGGGTCGGACCTTTCCCCGACAAATGATTTGTTAACACCACAATAAGACCGATTAACTGTCTAAAAATGACATTGAATTTGAACTAGCCATGCCATAAAATCCGTCTGTTTATATCTTTTCAAAAAATAGCGAAATTCGGACTAACCGCCGGTCGATTTCTTCAAGATGTATTAGAGTTGCTGGTAGGGAGGGTGAAGGGTCATACAGTTTTTACGGAGTTTTGCAATAATTCTACTAACTTTGTTCTATGGGAAGTTATGAAATGACAACAAAAACAAAAAATAAATGCGCTCGAAGCGCGCCTAAAAATAACACTCGTCGCAGCTGAATGTTTGTGGCAGTGTACAGCTGCCATCGACCCAACTGCGGCCCATTTTTCTCCTCTTTTATGAATTGGCCAATAGTTTGCCAAATCAGACGACGCTTGCTAAAAGTCATTGTGCTCGCTCCCCATGGATCTGTGATCGATGATAAGTGGTCAGATCCACCTCGGTAGTGTGATGCGTGGATAACCTACAAGCCGACTGCAACCCGACGCAACTGACCACGAATACCTGTAACTTACCCCAGACGAGCAGTCAGGTTAAATGAGTTGAATCACAAAGGCCTTTATTTCATGGCAGACAGTTATGCAGCTAGGGACTTCTGTAATCATTGGCGGCAATTTGTTCTCAATATGGGGGGATGATCCCATTTTCAAATAATGTTCTGTGCAAAAAATCAAGGTCAATGAGCGATTTCTCAAATATTTGGGGCCAAGCCCCCTGTCCCCTCGGGATCGTCGCCCATGCTTCTGTTTTCTCGACAGCTAGAATTTCTTCAAAAGACACAAACTGACACAGAACTCACGATCTGTGATTACTTTCCCAACAATATAAAATAATTTCCCAACAAACAGAATAGCTTCCCAATACGGCATAATCTGGGAGAAGTTTGGTCCCTGGTTAAATGTATACAAAATTTTTTTCACTGACTCTGATTCGTTGTGATCATAAAATTTCCCGACTTTTTGTGACCCCAAATTAAAGGCTTTTTCCCGAGAAAAATAAATGACTTTCATAAAAGTGACAATTTTTACCTCCGGGCAGCTAAATTTTGTCCACAGATGGCACTTTGAAAAATTCGGGTGGGGGTAGCACCCCTATACCTCCGGTTTTAAACTGATCGTATGTTAAAAAATTATTAAAGTGAATTTTCTGATTTTGTTGGGTTTAAGGAAAAAGTGTGATGTCTAAGTGGAGGATGTGAAACTTCTCCCCTTGAGATTTCTTTTATGTAAGGTGGTTTGGATGCTAAACTGTGCTCTCTTTGGCAAAGCTTTGAACTGATTTCATGATAAGGAATTACCAAGTAATTTAGTGACATTTTGGCTGTGGCACGGCGCACCCCTCCAATGCTGGTACCATGAGACCGGCTAAGTGCCTCCTGGAATCTTGGGGAAATAAAAAGGGGACGTTGGTATTATGCTTTTAACTTACATCCAAATGACACTGCGGGAGAACACACCAAGCACTTCACAAAAACGTGATTTTACTGATTTTGAACGAGAATCCAAGAGCACAGTTTCCAATGGAGAAATGACCGCGAGAGGAGTAAAAGTACAACAAAAGAGGTAGAAGATTAAAAAACGTGTTTAAAATGCATGTCCTCTTCAAATGCACTAAATGACCTTTGAATGAGCTTGTATAATGAATTATTTACTTCAAATCATGTACGGTAGGCCTACATTGCGCTACAAATATTGCTCATAATATAAGTAAGTTAGTTAGATAAGGTTTAACGGCCCAGTTTACAACCAATTGGTTCAAGTCGAGCCGACCACGGCCTTTTTCCAGTCGTGGCTCACTGGCTTGTTTTCCCTTACTACATTGCTTATGCGGAGCATCACGCACAACGGCAGAAGGTTCCATTTTGAAAGTCTTTGGTATGACTCGACCTGGGAA
>WURT03137088.1:0-11336 GCA_009936505.3 Holothuria glaberrima | reverse complement strand
CCCGTTGCGTCGTTGATTCAGTCATTTGAAAACGTCACTTCACACTCCCGGACAAACTTGCTTGCCTGTTTGTGGCCTGCGAAATTTTCATGAAAAATGTGGCCCGCCAACGAAAATAATTAAGAACCCCTGATAGAGGCATTTTTGTAGATAGTGGTCTTGGCTTTTCGGAGCACATTCAGCATCAAGTAAGCAAGGCCAACAGTATAATGGGCTCATTTCGGGCCCTTGTAAGCTGGTAAGGTCGCATCTGGAATATGCTGCTGCTGTTTGGTCGCCTAATTATCAACGTGACATTGATGCTATTGAAAATGTTCAGAGGAGGGTAAGTAGGTTGATTCCATCCTTAAAGGGTTTAACTTGCACAGAAAGTTTAAAGAAACTGAAGCTACCAACTTTAAAAAATCGTAGATTAAGAGGTGATACGATTGAGATTTTTAAAATCGTTTCAGGTGTGTATAGAGATGTTACTGCAGGTTTTCTCAAGTTTAAGGGCGTAGGAAGCGGGGGAGGCTGGGTGGCTCCATCTCCCAGAGAAATTTGTAGGGGGAAGTATGCTTCAGCTCCCCCACTTTCCAAGGCCAAAAAACCCTTATTTGTCTCTTCTGTTGAAAATGTCAAATGTTTGCAGTAGTTTACCTTACAATTTGCCAGTGATGCACCAGATTGCATCTAAGGTCTTTCAAAAGCCAAAAAAATTTTCCAATAAATGTCGAACAAGTGCAGTAATTTACCTTAAAATTAGTCCATGCACCAAATTGCATCTAAGGTCTCTCAAAAACCAAAAATTTCCCAAGAAATGTCAAAACTTTGCAGTAATTTACATTAAAATATGTCCAAAATGATGACCAGATTGCATCTAAGGTCTTTCAAAAGCCAAAAAATTTTCCAAGAAATGTCAAACAAGTGCAGTAATTTACCTTTAAATTTGTCCAAATAATGCACTAAATTGCATCTAAGGTCCCTCAAAACCAAATAATTTTCCAAGACATGTGAAATATTTGCAGTAATTTACCTTAAAATTAGTCCATGCACCAAATTGCATCAAAGGTCTCTCAAAAACCAAACATTTTCCGAGAAATGTAAAAAATTTGCAGTAATTTACCGTAAAATTTGTCCATGCACCAAATTGTATCTAAGGTCCCTAAAAAATCCAAAATTTTTCCAGAAAATGTCAAAAATTTGCAGTAATGATGCACCAAAGTGCATCTCAGGTCCCTCAAAAATCTAAAAATTTTCCAAGAAATGTTAAAAAAGTGCAGTAATTTACCTTAAAATTTGTCCAAAATGATGCACCAAATTGCATCTAAGGTCCCTCAAAAATTCAAAAATTTTCAGAATGTACAGAATTATATTGTAATTCTGTGGCATCAGCAGACTCCGCAACATAGAACGCGCACTTGGAAATTGACCCACCCCCTTTAGCTAGAACCCCCTCGTGCAGAGTGCACTACATGGGTGTAGGCACCGGCGTATCCAGGGGGACCCAGCAGGCCATGCCCCCCTCCCCACATTGAAAAATGAGGAAAAATAAAATAAGCGAAAAAAGGGAAGAAAATATTGAGAAAGAAAAGAAAAAGAGAGGCGAGAAAAGAGGAGATTTTTTGAATGACCCAAAAAGACGTTTAAGCTATAGATTTCTGTATGAGATAGGGTGAGATGTGTTTTCAACCGAGTGATTGATCTATTGTAAGTACGTATTTGCCGTAATACAGTTTTCAGAAAGTTTTACCGAGCGCTTCGCGTGCAGCCATTATCGGTATAGATGGTGACTGGTAATACGACGAAAAAGCATTCTGAACCGCACTTGTTAGTCCTTCACCCCTTCTGCTATACCTATCAGGGATGTCTTATATCACCTTCCTGCACCTCTCCCTCCTGCACATTCCCCATTGCTGGAAGCTGTTCTTCTGGATTCTCGTTCAAAATTATTGTAAAAATACGATAGTTGTAAAGTGCTCGACATCATACTCTATATCATCATTTGGATGCCAGGTAATGAGCATTCAGTGGCATATTTAGGGGGAGGCATTTGGGCCATGGGCACTCCTTACTGATGCCGGTTTTGTTCAGTACCTAAAATAATTAAAATTTTTAACAGAAAATTTTACTTCAAAGATAGCATATGTGGCACTAGATTGCATGTAAGGACACCTTATTTTTCAAAAAATTTTAATCACCCCCCTCTACTTAGACCCCACCCCCTCTACTTAGACCCCTCCCCCAAGCCGGCGATCACGCAACATAGTGCATGGCAAACAGAAAAATCCTGGCTATGCCACTGTAAGCATTATGGCATTGCCAAATTTTATGTAACTGATCCAGAGCTTCCGTGAGGACCCATACAGGTATCTGCCAGCCTTACATGCCCTTTTATAATGCAAAAAGAAGCAAAGGAAAAATTTGGTAATAGTCAATGAATGTTTCTGTGGACTACACGCACGTAGTTTGGAATACAAAACTATCCCAAATAGATGGCAGTAAAGTAGCAAAAAAGAGGGGGCTTCAGGAGATTTGTTGACAACGTTTCCTTCTCTTAGAATAATCTCCTCTTTCACCCATAACAAAAAATTAGAATTCACTAAATAATGGACATTTTCCAGTCATATATGATTAGCTCCAAAATGTCCCAAAGATAGCACCATTTTGCATGTAATCAACATTAAATTAACAAAAATTTCTCAAAGGGGAGGGGGACACCTTCTCCCCTTGGACACCTCCCCAGGACGGCACCTTTATGAAGTGACAAAGGAAGGATTCCCATTACTGTGCATGAACGCAGGACACATGAGATGCAAATTACGTAGACATGGGAGTTTAAACTTAGGTAGCATTACGATATCATCGGTGGTGCACCCCAGTCACAAAAATCTGGAGGCGCCACTGAGTGAAATAACGTCTTCATTTTCGAAAGGCAATTGTTTCCTGTGTTTAATATGTTTTTTTTTTTCGTCGTTGTATTATCATATACTCTGAGCATTGTCAGTGACAACGATACGTTACTATACATTTCCTTTTAACAATTTGACAATTGACAGTTGCAAAGCTTACAAGTGTTTGACCTCTTTAATTAATGAAACAAATGCGTAACTATTCATTCATTAATTTGTGCATTCTCTCCGAGGTGATGGAACTGAAAAAACGAGATGGAAAAAAGTTGGTCATCTTGTCCGCATACATGTATATCGGGATCGATTATCGTTAAAATGAAAAGAGCAGAAACAGATCCTTACAATTTGCAAAATATTTCACCAGTTTGCGTCTTAGGGCCCTTAAATATTCAAAAATTTTCCAAAGGGGAGCGGGACACCCCTCCCCTTAGACCCCTCCCCCAGGACGGTGGTCCGAAACAACGTTCAGCCCCCACCCAGTAAAAAAACAGCTTACCCACGCATTTGAAACAAACACACTAAAAGAGCACAAAAAGCAATTGGAAAATAAAAATTATTCTCTCATAATTGTAATTATTCTATGAAATGTTCGCACTTGTAAATTTCTAAAACATGAGATATCAAAAATTGGAATGGTTAAACGCAACTTAAAATACCTATAGAGAGTGCCATTTCCTGCAATCTGGGAGGCATTTTTGTCAAAATTTTCTCGGTACGCTCCTCGCCAACTCATGGTGGCGCTCCGCTTAGATAGCGTAGGGGCATATCCCCCCCCCCCCATAAATACAGTCCTGGATACGCCAGTGTACCGTGTAGGAAGGTATTTTAGGAGTGTACTGACGGAACTAAAATATATGGTCAATGCCATTGCTGTTGAGAATAATTTTAATGATCGCAGCTAAACCACTTTTCTGTCAATGCGACAATTTCGTTTGTGCAACTGTGCATAAGAGAGTAAGAAAATGGATAAAGAAATGGCATTTTGACACTAATACTTAGCAATTAAGTAAAATTCATTTCTTGTTTCTCAATTGTTTCAATAGCTATGGGACCAGTACTGCGGCCGTGAGTCCTCTTCCTAAATACAATTCCTACATTACTTACCGTCACATTTTACCTTCGAAAACTGTAATCTTTTGCGATTCACGTCGCCTTTCCAACACGTATCCAATAAATATGAGGCAAATAAATAGCTTCAGTCTTGATTCCTTATCGAGGCTGAGCCAAACACCACACCAGGGATCGTAGGGTGAGTACACCTCTGCAAGGAGTAACTTAAGCATAGGCGTAGGAAAAGGGGGCAGGGGCGACCGCCCCGCACTCTGATTGTGGGTGCGGAAACTTCGTTTCTCCTCCTCCCCACTTTGGACGATATGCTGCCAAAATATGACATTGCTTCAAAGTTTGCCAAACACTGCACCATTTTGCATCTAGGGCACTTTAAATAGTCAAAGAACTTCCCAAGACACCGATCACTAACATTCATTTCCGCCCCACCCTTTCAAAAAGCTTTCTACGATTATGAAAAGAACTTGCAAGAAAAAAATTTCATAGATTTTTCGCTCGCTTGTCGTGACCACCAGGGACTCGTGGTCTTAGCGGGCGCTAGCCACTCTTCTTTCATTTATTGCCGAAGAAAATGCAGGAAATGCTTTTTTCATAATTATATCTTTAAGGATCCAAACCCTTCTAAACCACATTTCAAGGGTTTCTTTTTCGAAATTTTCCCGGCTAGCCCCGGACCCGCAGCCGTATGTCTTCGATGCTCTGATGTGAATTAAGGCCTTCCCTCAATGGTGTACCTGGGAGTAGTTGTCTCAATATTAATTCCATTGGGCACATCAGTGAATTTATTTTTAAAGCTCAGTGCAAACCATAAAATGATCCGTCCTCCCCACTCAGCAAGACTCAGAGTAAGGCTAACAAAAATGGTCAAATTGTGATTTCTGATTTTGTAGCCAAGCTGTTTAGATTTCGAGACCAAGGAAAGTCAAAGAGTCAGAGAGTCGGAACAGTGGTATATGTGACACCAGATAGGGGTATGGGCTATGTCCATGGTCGAGAAAGTATCCTCCAGGGTCGGGTAAACTTTCCAGTGTAGTCGGGAAACGATAAAATATCAAGTAGCCCACAAACAACAACCATTCGCCTCTTACTCGACATGAGGGCGGGTCCTCGAATAAATCCCCAAATTTTCCACTTTCACGACTAAAAAGTCAAAATGCTCGCCGAAATTTTTGATTTTTGCTGTGGACAACCTTTCGGCAACCCGTAGCTCTTGCCGGGTCTTCAGGCTACAGTACCATGCAGGGAAGCTTGGGCCTCACCTGTCGCACAAATTTTGGCACTGAGGACCAACGTCGGGTTACACAGCATTTTACCGTACCTACGACCCCGACTATATGTTTTCAGAAGAAATTGGAAAATTCTGCGATCGAGAAGACCACGGCTTCCTGTGCTTCCCCTGACTGCTCACCTCACCCTACCCCATCCCTACTGATGACATTTATAGGGCAAACTACGAAACGTTTACGCGCCATGCTATAAATATTAACAGGTAAAATGACATTCAGGCATATTGCGGAAATAATATCATTTGGGCGTACTTCAGGCAATAAAAAATACGGTACTAATACTTCGGGTGAAAAGGAGTGTTTACTCCGGCTCCCCCTCCTCCACCACACACCCGGCAATTCTACTTGTATCATGTCATACAACTTTACACGAGAGTATTATAGTATTAATTACAATGCTTCAATTTCCCAATATTGCCGTGGCTCATTTGGTAAGGCTTCCGATTACAACTATCGCTTTATCTTTGATACGGGCTAATTGTATTATCTTATCTTACTGTACTGTTGTTATTATTTTAGACTTACTGGTGTTGGATCGCATTCACTCAGACATACGAGTTGCCTGCTATTCTGTTTCAATTACTATAGATTTTGTGTTTACTAGCACATAAGCTCGTTGCTACACATGTGCAATCATGCTCAGCCAAATCGAAGGCAAACAGCTATCCAATATAAATCAAAACTACTCTTTTACTTAATTACAAGATAATAATCAGTTTGTTAACATTGTAGTGAACAACTTATTAAAAGCTCTGTGAGTACTATATTATTCAAAACTTTTGTATATACTATAAATATAGTAGTTATTGTTAATATGTTCTAACGGGTGAGCCAATGGGCTCGCCTTCCAAATAAAAACAAAAAAGGGCTTCCGACTAAGACAACTTGGTACGTGAGTTCGAGTCCTCTCGGGCACTTGACAGAGGATTTTTTTTGAAGTCGTGGAACCGTCGACTTTTTGCGGATGCTTTCCCTTTTATATCTTCCTTGTTCTAGTTTTTATCCACTCCTCTGCGTTTCCAGTTTTTTTGTTTTTAATTACGCTTCGATTAAGTAATAACATCTTACTGAAAAATTTGCACGTAGTATACATTATCAAGTTGCGTAAGCCACCCCCTCCCCCACAAAGCTCTTTTTGTTCGATTGCAATTGGAAATAGATTTTTATGAATATTTTCCCATAATAAGATAAAACCGATTCCATTATTTCATGTAATTAGCAGTTTGATACGGAAGGTATCAATGATGACAGAGCTCTCAGCAACGGGTAAAATTCTCCGTAATTAATAATGGCAGCTCTAAGAGATTTTGTTTTGTTGGAGAGGGGGGTAGGCAAAACCAGATTAGTATTCAAGGAATCTCGGACGCCCCTCCCCTCCGGCAATATCACTGGTCCGCTCCGTATGCTACAGTAAGAGCATGACGCCTATTTTGTATTTTAACCAGATAACATATTATCTTTTTGGAGATTGACGACCATGACATTTGAAGCGATGAAGCTTGGCAACCGGAAGGTTCGGGGTTCGATCCCTGGCCGGGTCAAAGTAAGGTGGGGTTTTCATCCAAGAGCAATCTACGGTTTTCCCATCTGAACTGGCCTTTCAAATTCAAAAGAGACGGTTGGTAGCCACCCGACGTGAAGTTATAATTCATAAGCCACATAAGCTTCTCCCACGTTTGTGGTCGCCTAGCGTCGTTAAACAACTGCCCTTCAAGGCCTGAAATATGTTTGTAAACTCTTTGGCGCACTTACCCCTGTGCCCTATGACGAGCCGCCAATGGCACTAAAGGAGGCAACATAACTTAACTAACCATTGGTGAGTATTGAATTTTAAAGCGAAAATGCAGTCACTCCAATCAGAGTTAATATGCCCCACTAGTTCATGAATGGCTTATTTTGATCATGTGACAATATTTTATTTAGTGAATTGTAAAATTCAAGGAGAATTTCTCCTTCTTTTACGTATTGTTTGTAATATTTATGTTCAAAACGTCTTCAGTTTTGCAACAATAAGCCAGTTCAGAGTTTTAACTGCGCATGTGCAGTCTCTTCAGGTCATAGATCATAGGGGTAAAGAACGCAATCATAAGTCACGCGCTGTGCACGCACTCTACGTTGCTATATAGCGTTCACTCTTTGGAAGACCGCATACCCTTATAACCTTTGACCTTTAGAACGCAACGGTAATTCTGGGCTGGAAATTTTGATAGTACAACGAGAGGAAATGATGAATGCTCTCGAAAGGCGCTGAAAAGCAATACTTAAACGAAAAGTTTAGTAATGTTTCCGCTAGTGTCACACATCAATAACGGTACCTATCTAAAAATAGCAATTAATACCGACGAAGCAGATCTGGAATTTGCAGTTTGCCATTTTGCCTCTTAATTAATAGCCTGGATTCAGTGCCATTCGGTTTCTTTTTGATGCAGCAGGTTTGAGGGTTGGAAGCTATAATGGGCAATTGCAAAGGTTGCACGGGGCTCGTCCTGACTTTCTTGGGTAATAGGGGCATGAAGGATGCGCGCCTTTGCGCGCAGAAAATAGTATTTGAAAGGCATTTTAGTAACGGTTTTAGGCACCACATCTACAACGAGTCGGAAAGCGAACCTACTTTGCAACCATCGCAAAACAAAGTGCACGCAAACTCAATTGTTTACAGCAAATAAGAATAGCCGATGGGGTTGCACCCCTTCATGTACCCACAGTCTTTGTTATATGACTCAAAATGTGGAAAACTTTCTAACGAGAAACCACGTCCCCTGTCCCCTCATGTGACACCACTGGTTTAATGATGGTATCAAAATAATTATGGGAACAGTGAATTAGTGTCTTGCAGGCAAGACCAATGTTCTCTCAAAGCTGCATCTAGCCTGCTGGTGAAGTGTTCTCAATGCGTCCCAGATGAACTTGGTAGTTAGTACTTCAGTCACATGTCACGTGACGCTGAATTGTCAGGTGACCAACAAACAAAAATTACAACAAATGAGCACATATCGGGAAAGAGGATCTACAAAAGATAAATCCCCATACTGTTTGGTCATAAATTTCTTCTTAAAAGGAATGAAAGTTGCACTTGGCCAGCGTAATTTCGAATATAGAGAAAAAAAAAAACGGAAGGACAATATCGCCAGCGATGCCAAAGAAAATACATTCAGTTTCAATAATTAATGTTCCTATGTAGGCCCTACAGGAACAAAGTTTTGAATGCAATAAAAACATGTTGGCGTGTTGCAAGCAATATAAATTGCAGTACCACTTATTCATGAGAAAGCGGGGAAGGGAAGGGGTGCTCACCCCCTCCCACATCGCACACTAAAGAACGAGGGCGGTCGCCTTACTTATCATCACCTTCCCCTTTCCTATGCCTATGCAATAGCCTGCATATACGTAAGACGTCAAGATCGAGTGCCAGAAGAAAATTGACTAAGGGCAGCTTCCTTGGACTGACGGAGAAAGATGTCAAAGCCAGTAGTGGTTGTTTATCGAGGCTACAGGTGTTCCCTCCAATAATTATATGGGCGAACACGTGTTAATATTTCATGAGAACGAACACATTAATGTCAATCCCCTCGGTTGAAATACTTCCGTGTGAATATAGACAAGCGCACAGGTTAGCGGTAGAGACTACGGTGGTGGCGCTACCACCAGTATTACAACCAATATCCAGTGTCCTTTACGAGAATGGATCATGCGAACGGGCCATTAACCACACGATTGACCACTATATTTTTTCTCATTTAGGAGGGATTACAAGGAAGCGGTGGGAACTTGCTCCCACTTTCCACAGACCTTAGGAAAAATTAAAAAAACGAAAGGAAGCGGTCCCAAAAATGTCAAGAGGAAAATTTTGATATAATGGATAACTTTTGATACCGTATGCAAACCAGAGCAAAACATATAAAATGTGTCAAAAACGCTAAAATTGTTTTTCAATTATTTTTTTTTCGCGCTTCGCGTGCACTCAACAAAATCAACAACCATCAGTTATTTATATAGTCTTGGTGAAGACGATTAGTAAAATTTTCACTACGTTCTCACACACGATATAAAGTGAGGGCGCTTGTCAACTAGACTGTACGTGCTCGAGTATCTCCGTTCATAACTTGAAGTAGCATCGAACAGAAATTTGAAGATGGTGGGGGTGTCTTCACAGTAGTTCGGGATAAAGGTTGTGTACTGTGTACAACTACTACTACGGCATTGAGCAAGACTATAATTTATATTGCTTACTTTCCATAAAACTCCAATTGTTTTAAATCATTCATATGACACTCTTTCAAAGTGAGTAGAAATTTACTTTCTATCTTTGCAAAACGAGACGGTTTAGGCCGGCAAATCTATGTCCCAACAGCCGAGTTTCCGATTTAATGTCGAAACTATATTATCAAACTTGTGCAGATAGCATCAAATCAAAATCCCGTAACTTCTACCTACATATAAAAACATTTAAGTCAAAACCGAGGAAAAGGGTAAACATTTCGGTGTTTTTCGTTTGTTTTACAAACAATATATCATAACTTTATTACTGATATCAGATTTTATTTATGATTGCTAACCCCTCGTGACTTCTAAAAATACCATAGTCTAAACTAGTTTTTTACTGAAGCTTTTTTATGAATAACGATTAACAGATTAATCAGCTGGTCACCGTATTAAGAGCAAGATGAGTTAACACTGTTGATGAGACCACTACTTTTTCCAAAATTATGAGCATCCGGAACGTGATTCCTTATACCCTGCGGAGCAGACTGTGTTTGGTCAGCTCTTCTGCTTCCCAAACCACCATGACTGAATAAGGGATATGCTACGTAAGCAAAATTCCTTATTGAAAACGTTTGAAAATGGTATAAGCATAACATTGGTCACAAGTTCATTAATAAAAGCCTGGTAGATTAATACCCTCAAAAATCTTCTTTAACACGTGTCCGACAAATAAAAACATCAATGATTCCGTAATTTACTCTGTTGCGATTTATTGCAAAGTCTTTTTGTCGACAATGATGGAGAAACTGGAGGACTGCACATAAACATTGAAAACACTACAACACGATGTTAATAAATATTGAGCAGCTCAGATAATAAAATGGATAGGCTTCGTTTCTTTCAAGTCCTCATTGCCCTTACTACTTTTCACGTGGACGAGACCTTCCGTTATATGCATGGGTAAAGCCTCTTTCATAACGCACGATGTCCGCTACGGAAACTTCACTCCGGTTCCTGCACCGGTGACGCCGCTCAGACTATCACTTCCTATAGCCCAGGCCAGTGGCCAGACAAGGTACTGATGGGGGGGGGGAGGGGCGGGCGAAATGGCTTCCAGGGGGAGGAAAATTTTTCAGGGGGCCAAATGTGTAAAAATGTATTAAGTCAAGGGCAACTTGAAAACTTTCTAGGGGGGCGAAAAAATTTCAAGGGGGGCTTTGCCACCTTGCACCCCTTTTACGACAGGCCTGCTACAGCCTCATGTTAAACTACCTATTCCAAAGATGAAGAGGACAAAGTTGTGTTGGCTCTGTTTGTACTAAATGCTGCACAAAAAGCTTTAACGATCGCTTGAGTCCAAAATATTTCAAATGGGCACGTTGTTCGGTCATATCGTCACAGGATCACCAGGCATTTAAAGGCCACTCGCCGGTCGAATAATGATCTAAGTCTGCCCGTCAGCCAAAATATGATAACAACAATAATAAAAGAAAAGGAATGAGGACGAAAGCAACAAGGAGCAATTTCTATCCATGTAATACATTAATTATAACACCTGTTATGTACCGTACTTGAGACAATTGGCCTATTACGGAAAGCATTTGCAAGAATGTAATATTTCGTACTAAGACAAGTAGGCTTATAGATTTAAACAAAGAGCCCTTCGGCACTTTGTCAATTTTGAATCTATAGGCCTACTTGTCTTAGTTCTGTGTGTATTTTACATATAGAGCTCACTTTTTACGCACAGACGTCACATGGTCATAAAAACCGAAGTGCGCCAGCCCAGTGGAAACGTATGCTCACCGTACTCTATAGAGGTTCTTCACGTGACGTCATAATGGGCCCGATTTTACTTGTTCCGCCATTTTGGACGTCAAATTTCGTG
>WURT03137076.1:5868-29252 GCA_009936505.3 Holothuria glaberrima | reverse complement strand
TTTTGTTTTAAGGGGAGGGGAAAAATCATTTTAGGTCACCAGGTTTCATAAGGTTTCGAATTATTAACATGATATCTTGAGTAGGATAACTGTGTGGGATCACATGCTTGTCATGTACATGACTGAATCTTGTTATAATATATCATATGGCAAGGAATCACTAAGCCTTTTGGCTTTCTGGTTGTTTGTTTGTTCGTTTGATGAATGCATTAGTTTCATCTTTACCTCTGCATTTTTTTTATCTAACAAATATGCTACCTTCTGTAAGATGACATAACAACTATGTTAATTGCTAATCTGTATCATGCCACTTACAACTTAAACCTTGTATTCAACTTTTTCAACGTTTGGTTCCTTATATTTTGACTGGAAAGTTTACACGTTACACCTTGTCAAAGACAAAAATGTTCTTTTTTTTTTTGAAAGTTTAGATAAATTTTAAAGATAACTGATACTTTATTTCTGTAGCACTTAAGGGTTCAATTGCATAGAATTACTGTCAGCATCCTTCCCTTTCCCCATCCCTCTCTGCCCCCTTAAACAAAAGTAAGTAAAATGTGGCCCTAGAACCAATTTCCTATGGTGTACAAGATGTAAGTTCTACAAATGTGACCCAAAGCAGTGTTCTCCACAGATTTTAAAAAGAGAGGGAGGCCTTGCACAAAATGTGTAGGCGATTGTAGGGGGAGTGGACCTCTAAGAATTTTTGGTAATTGAGATGCCAAATAATGCAAAATGGTGCCACTTAGAAATGATTTCTTGCTTCATTCTTCCTCCCGTATACAACATGATTTCTCAATAATTTTAATGTGAAAAGTGTACGTCAATTTTAGGAGGATGTAGATCCTGAACTATGCATAATCTCATGTAAGTTGTTAATGCTTTAGTAAAACAATTACCTAGGTTCATTCACGATCTTTGCCCTGTCTTCTGTTTGTAGACTTCAATGAAATTCATAACTAAAGCGAGCATATAAGTTTAAAAGCATCTAGGCAAGTATCAGTATGTGACAATGATAACGTGGTACTTTCGTATCTATTTTAGTTTGTTACGTATTTTTCCCTTATTTTCTACTTTTTTTACTAGTTTTACCATGGCTCAAGTCAGTAGTTTGATATCATGATCTCTTTTGTCTTCCATGTCAAATCTTCCTGCAATTTGCCGGATAGTCTCATTTTAGTGACAGAAAACCGAGAGCAAAGCTTTTATGGACAAAGTTGAAATTTAGTGTAATTTTAGTATAAATGCATTTATTGTGTACACTGTCTTGTTTTCCATGGTCAACAATATTTCAGTCACATTACTGAGAGAGGATCCAGTTGTATTTCATTCTTAAGCCACCTCTACATGTTTATACATTTATTCTAAACTCCATCATACATCTGTATGACGATGTTCATGAACAAATGTATGATCATGTAGACAGGCTTCCCAATAGAGTTGAACAACGTCCAACATGTTTGACAGTACGTGTTCAAATTTTTAGCTGCATGTTTCATCTTTCCAACAAATGTTCAAAACATTTGAGAATGTCTTGGTCTATTCTCATCATTGGCTCATTATGTATGGTTGTAGTAAGAGAAAGCATTGCCTGAACATGCAGGGATATTGAGCAAAAATGAAGAATTTAGAACATTTGGGAGTTTGGGACTACATTACATGGCACATGAACATTGCATATATGGCGCACGTTGGTTCATAACCAAGGTGGGAATTTGTGAAACAATGTCATGCATTTGCACGACGATGTTCATGGAAAAATATGTGATCATGTAGACAGGGCTTTAGTTCTTGAGGGATTTTCCACTGTGACACAATTTATGGAGGCTGTATTCCAAAGCGATCCACCCTTATTACCCTGCTTGATTTAGGTTGCCAATTTGCAGAAATATGACAGAAGAAATCGAAAAATGTTTTGAAACAAAAGCAACACTAAAATATTTTGTGCAATCTGAATTTGGGTAGTGAACTGTAGTTTGGAAACCAGGGATTTATAACTTGTAGAAATTGTTTTCCGTTCTTATTCTTTAAAGATATTTTTGGTTTCAGTTTGTCATTTTAATCAATATCATCTTATATGTACGGCATTGTAAACTCTTAACCCCAAAACCTTTTGTTCTTGCAGCATGTGACTGGTTATGATAAAAAACATTGAGGTTGAATATCAAAGTATTTCAGTAATGGATTTAAAGATGTTTTATTGTTGAAAAGCATTAGTGGGAAATCACTGGGGAGAAATGGTCAGTTCTGAAGAACATCAACACATAAATAGACTCCATATTTAGATTGGAAGTTAACGTCATAATTGTGGAAAATTCAACATATCCATTCTTCATTTTTTCCCCTCAGCAACCTCACCACACCCCAGCCTTTACATTTCAGTTTACAATCTTCCACTGTATTAAAGATAAAAATCTTTCAAAGTATTACAAACATACTTCCTTTTTCTGTTTAATTTTTGTTTTAAGCACAACACTACAGATTGTGTGAAGACTTTCCTTCAGATTTCTCTTGTCATTCAGTATTAAATATTTATCATACTGGTATGGAAGGTCGGGTGAATTTGGAAATGCCTCAACATTGCACAAATATCTAAATATTCTATGTCACCACTTCTGTTTGCAACATGTATAAGGTTACTGTAGAATATTAGTGAGGGGGTAATTGCAAACAGTCTCATATTTGACACTTTAAAAGCTTAACTAACAGTCAACATTTTCAGCTAGTGGCACAACCAGATACAAAAGGGTGGCACTGCCATTTATGGGGCCTTCAGTTACAGAAGTGGTTTATTTTTTTCACTTTGAGTTTTCTATTTGGTTGGAGTTTATTTTCAGGGGTTGTGGGTATGGGCATATAAGGAAAGGGGCAGGGGCACAGTGCCCCCTCCCAAAATTTTTGACAACCTGAAAGTTCAAGCAAAATTTGTAGAAACTCAGAACAAAGTTTGTAGAAAGGTTTACATATTAAGGAAAAAACTTGTCCCCCCTTAAATCCACATGTTCATAAAGTTATGGTCAGGGGGAGGGCTTGTCCCCCCTCCCCCTTAACTAAGGAACTGTGATCACCTTGTTTTGCATTTGAGACTTGAAAAACTGTTGTAATGGTTGTAACAGATAGCTGGGTGGGGAAGGGGATCCCATAGATCCACTGTGGATCTGTTGTAAGCCATGAAAAAGAAATGTCCAGGGTAAGGCATCTAATGGTGTGGTACCCGTAAATGTGGCAATATAGAGGTGGTGCCAAATTAAATGCTGCCATACTACGTACTGTTGAGAGATATATTGCAGCTGAAATCGTGTTGCATTTTTTGTCTAAAATACTTCTCTTTGTAGTATAAGGGTTTAACTAGAGATAGTAAAATCTATAGTGAACATTCGAAACAAATCATTTGCATTTTGAGGGCATACATCATTTGGTAATGAGTAGTGAAGGGTTTTTTTTTTGGGCATTGATAGTATTGTCTTTGAACATGTGGGTAATTTACAACTGGTCGTAAAAATTATACATCTATTTTGTTAACAGGCATCTTAAGTGTTGAACTGACAAAAAAAAAATTACAGTCGTTACAAAATGAAGGTATTGATCTTATTTCCATAGTAACAGTCTTAATGATTTTTATCTTGGACACAATGTTTAATTTTCTTTGGTTACGTACATATGCTCTTGTAGCTTGATCCGAACTATTGCTAGTGTTTTCATTGAATGACTTACCTATCACATGTATGTCCTGGTTAAAATCTTACTGGCAAATGGGGTCAGTTTTCAAGTCTTTCAAAGGTGAAAACTGAAAACTTTTCAGTCGTTCAGACTGAAAAGTTTTAATTTTAGAAGAAAACAAAATCACGTCATTTGAATAGTTAGAACCTGTATCACATCAGCCTTTTCTTGTTACCGAAAATATAATATCTCAGTATATATGGGAACAAGCTATGGACCAATGGCTTTCACTTGTTGATCCCCGTATTAACATATTTGTCTGATTTCACTAAATATGTAGTCTTGTTTGAATACCATTGATACTTCAGCAGTTCATGAATGAAAAGTATGTTATTGCTAACATTCCATTGTTTTCAGTAGAAGAAAAAATAGTTCTTTACCAAAGACTTCACGTGGGAAACCATGCCATAGTGGGTAGTGCACTAAAGGAAAATACTGCATTTGTTTTTAAAAGATTTAATGTTTTTTAAACCAATATTAGTAGATACACAAAGTGATAGACAATTCAAAATAAGGCAGTACAGTAGCTTTCTTTTTAAGAAATAATGCCCTCATAAGGAAATTCAGTTATTTGTTGCACAAAAATGATTTCTTCACCCAAACTTTCAAAAATTAAAATGATGCAACAACCATTACTCTTGTAATGCATAATATTATGAGGAGATAAAGCTAATGCTAGAGTTTATTCGTGAGACTGAACAATCCTATAATGATTAAAAGTATTTTCTTTGTATGCCAAGTTGGCCCATTTTAAACACAATATTTCCCTTCAATAAATGACCTACAATACCTTATAGTACAGGAAACAATTAGCTTGTTGTATCCCCTAATGTTGTGCTGGAGATTTTTTTTTAAAATTTCTTTGTTCTCTGTGAAAATTTGAGTTAAAAATTAGGTTCTTCTAGAATTCTTATTTCTTTTCAAGTGGTGATGTCAACAGCTGTATGCAAGATGTTTTACACAATTTAAGGGGTGCTGTGTTTTAGTACTTTCTCTCTTTCGTACAGATGTAGTAATGTTACACCCCCTCCCCATTTTCCACAGGTCATCTTACAGGCAGAGGGTTTCATATTGCATTCTTCTTATTGTCACAGTGACATGTGTATGTGTCTGAAACCATGAAAACAATTTGCAAAATAAATTCTACTCAATGGAAGTTTTTAATAAAAATTTGATTTGTGATGGATTTGTTCATTCTTTTTATGTTGTCTCCAGTGTTAGAAAGTCACTTCAGTGGTTAGGTTGTATTTGCAAGCAGGACTTTTCACTGTTTAAAGGGGCTCATTGAGTTGATGTCGATTATCTAGTGACGAGTTAAAAAGAAAATCATTGCATGACAATGTTCCTAATTAGCCTCATTAATCATTTATCACTTCCTATGGCTACAGAAAATGTGAAAAATTATAGTTTTTGTAGCCAGGGGTTGCATATGATTGCTATCTAATGGTGAAAAGTGTCTGGTCACGAATTTGTAATAAATGATTTTAATTACTTATGACCCTATCATGGACATTTCAGTTGTATGTCAGATGTGTAGAATCTCTTAGTTTGACCATTTACCATCAAGATGTGAGTAAAACTCAACAGATGTGATAAAAATTATGAATTTTGTGAATCAACTCAATAAGCCTCTTTAAAGGTAAATGTCATCATCCATGTGGAATCAATGTGACTGGTCCAATTCAATATTTTAGACTTTTTACTCTGTTCCAGTGAAGTAACACTGGCAGCAGATGAATGTGAAAATGCAAACAAGATAAATCTCACACTTGTAGTATAGGTTTTTATGGCACGTATAGCAAGGTCCTTGCAAAATAATTTTCACATGTATTCTGAAATCCCCTTAGTGTGACTGCACATATCCTGTGACCATAACGTTCCACCTCGAAACACAAAAGAGATGGTTTGCGGGGTGGGGGGGCAGGGGGTGGTTGCAACTACTCATAGGTGTATATACCTATATGCATATGGATGATTTTGCAAACATAAACACACAAAGGTATACTCTCGTCTGTGTATGTATTAAAGATGGCTAAACATTTTGCAATGCCTGCATGCTAGTCAGGCATTTGACACAATCCTCTCATGACACCCCAACCTTGCACTCTGGGAACTGAGGTTAACATGTTGAGGACCAAAAGGTGGAATGTTGCACAATTGAGAGATAATTTACAATGAACACTTTTAACATGGATCAATAAAAATTGTATGTTGTTATTGACAGTTTTATTGGATATATATAATATATTGCAATATTTACATGGAATATTATCATGACATTCTCTCTACAAGACAAATCTTCAAGCCAAATGCAGCAGACATATTTAAAACTCAAGTTTTTTCTTCTCACAACTAGATAAAGAGATCAAGGTGCTGTAATGTTATAACACTGCTTAAAGTGGACCTAAAGTCTAATATTTCAAGAAAACATATGTTGGAAAATGAATCTTATTCATCCAACACTCATTGTCACAGCTTGAACCACTGCTGAGATATAAAATATTAAAATTTATGTACTTAAAGGCATTGTCTGGTGGCACTTTGTACGGGTCTTATATGAAAGATAAAAAAATTTCATGTAATCCAAAGCCCATATCAAAACTCTTTTTTCTAAATCAAGATATCCCTTCCTGAGATGGAGTTTTCACTGCCTATCACAGAAAAATTTTTCTACTTTTTTTGAAAACATCAAATTTAGTCATCAGAACATGTTTTTAATTTATAAATTTATAATAGTCCACTGCACAATGAGTTGTGACGTCCTACTTGTACAACTCAAATTCCCTGCATTTGTTCACTTTTGAAATTAAAATGTTTATATAACCTTGAAAAAATTGCTGTTGTCTTGCATAGCTTGTTGTACAGAGAGGGCTTGTATAGTCCAGTCAACCTATACTTGTAGGACGGCGATCTCATTTTGTTACAAGGTGCAGTGGCTTTCAGAAAGACAAAGAAAAACAAAGACTGTAACTTGAGTAGTACAAGAATGACAACAAATTATTGGGCAATCTACCATTTTAAATTGAGTGAATAAGCTTCAAGATTTTGTATCTCAGCTCAAGCATGTCCTGTTAAGATGGGAGTCAGACCATTTGGATTCATTTTTCAAGCTTTGTAACTTATATTTTTGAAATTTCAGACTTGAGGTACACTTTAAATACACATAAAAAGCTGTACAGAGAATCACTGCAATTTGTCAGGCCCTCCCCCCCCCCAAAAAAAGACTCAGTCTAACATGAACCCCATCATTAGGATACTGTTCTATCATTCCTCAAGTTATTTTAAAAGTTTCTTTTCAGTTACTTGCCTTAACAAATAGTGAGAAGAAATGGTGAAATTATCTTTTTGTGGCAAAAATGCTCTATTTTTCACAAGAATCAAATAGTTACTTAAGTCTGGACTGAATGTCATTCATTCAAAAAAGTTCCATATTTAAAGTTTAACTTACAAATAAATCAAACCCTATATTTGCTGAAATTACTGTAAAAGTTGTATTCCAGGTCACCAGATGGCCAACCTCAAAGCTGAAATTGTGGCTTAGCCTCCAACTCATAAGCCTCAGAATTTTAACAAAGGCTGAAATGCCATTATATCCAGTGCACATGTTTTGGAGTGTGTCTCACCAACCCTATCATAAAGTATTGAATCAAGTTACATAAGCTATTACACAAACTGAAGTGTTATAAACTTTGGTGTACTGCACTGTAAATCATACTGCTAAACCAAAGGCTGCCCTTGGCTGCTAAGGGTCAGGCATGGGCTATGGAAACTGTGGCCTGGACTTAAGCACTTGTTTTTGTGATACTACATGAACTTGACAAAAAGCTCCTCAAAACAATCCTTCTTTCATATTGTAGCAAGCAGTTTTTTTTTTATTGTTTTATTTATTTTTTTTTTAACATTTATAGCAAGGCTCCAAATCTTGACCGACGTAAGCCACTAACATTTTACCCGATGATAATTCTTGTACTGACATACAGACTGCTCATGCCTAAATCCTTTTGATGTTTAAAACCAGTTTACTCTGCTGATCACGAGGCATTTACTCATATTCCCAAAGGGAGGTAACAAGTTTTACCACAATAGTATCAGATCCAGGAATGCAAAAGTTTTCCAAATGTTTATGGGAATCCAGATTTTTGGAAAAAATTGAAAATTTTTGCATTTGGAACTGGGAAAAAGAATAGAAAACATACATGCTACTCTAGCTGACTAAAACAGCAGCAAGAAGGGGTGAAGGTTGTTTAGTCTTTTGTGGAAGGCCTTGCAAGATGGAAGATGTGAACAGCAAACATGAAGAAATTCAAACAGAGATGTGAACCAATCTTACACTTTAATCTTTTTTTCATTGCCAAGCAACCCCGTTAGTTGGCCCCATGATCCAGTCAAAAGTGACAGTGCTCTCTTTGCATCACCCACTTCTCAATCAGCTTTGCTGACCCGCTTGCAATCCTGATCACATAACAAGGAACTGGCAGCAGTGATGAGAACTGAACACTAATTCTCAATTATATCATCGGCAAGTTGTGTGTTGACAAGTTGATATACCTTGTGTACACCTCCATTCCTTTCAATGGTAACTCCTTTTACACAACATTCTAACTGGGGGTTGTCACTGGTGTCAGCAGTGGGATTAATCCCAGACACACCAGTGGGGCAGAGTGCTTTCATTGCTCTTGCCAAACTTTCCCTCTTGACTTCATCTTTGTAGAGGTTGTCTGGTTCTATTCCAGCAAAAAATTTTGTCTGAAAGAAAAGTTAAAAGTCAGAAATTTTACTTTCCACAACCACTTTTTTAAGATACTTATAACCAAAGCTTGCAACGAAATCTGTTTTATGAAACTAGCACTTTTTCAAAATATTTCATGGTTTATAGCTGTTTACCTACCCAACCAATTTTTTTTACAGGATCTCTCGTGTTTATCATCTATTTTAGACTTGAAACATTATCCCAAGTAAAACTGACATGGTTTCCTTAATAGAAGGGTTCAAGCATAAATGTTGTTTTGATTATGCTAAAGGGGCACTTCACACAAGCATTCTCATGAAATTTTCAATGAATGCCTACTTGTAGCTCTCACAATATTAGAAGTCACATTAAACTTAAAGGGAAATATTGTGTTTGTTTTACAGAAAATTTTTCTGTTTTTTAAACCACCATTAATGGATACAGAATGATACACAATTTCAAAATTAGTCAGAATGGTAGCTCTCTTTTGGAGAGTTAAGGCTCTCAGTCTGGGGTGTCCCCCTCCCCTTTGGAAAATTTTTGCTTTCGGAGGACTGAGATGCAAAATGGTGCTATATCTGACACATTTTTGAAGTATTTTCTTTCTCATCTTTTTTTAAGAATGAAGGCCAATGGGTGAGGGAGCACCCATTGTGCCCTCCCCTTCCAGATCCACCACTGAGTCTTCAGTTGTTAAAATCTTGAGAACCCACACCTCAGAATGGACTGAAACATACACCAGAAGGTGGAAATTTAGTTCACTTTTCCACATCAAAAGTGAACTTTTGCAAAAATTTTTCCTCAAACTGAAACGCTTAAGATATATGCTGTGAAGTTTTCTGCATTAGCCCCCTGAATTCTTTCATACAAATTCTATCAGACTCTTCCTGAATTTGGAGATGATTAGGAAGCTATTAAATACGCACAAATATTTCAATGCACTAGCATTACAATCTGGCAACTTATTATTACAATTCACTTTGAATTCTTAGCTTAATTCTAAAGAAAGCACAGATGAAATTCTCACGGTTTGAAATCACACAAGACAGATATACTTACAGCATTTTCACTCTGTACGAGAACTTCAATGCTGTCTGTTTCATCTGATAGGATTAGCTTAAAGAGAAATTCGTAATTCATGAGAACTTTAGGGCCACCTAAAAAAAAAAAAGGAAAATAAGATCAAAAGAAAGGGGATAAAAAGGATAAATGTCAAGTTAACTGCATACAAGATATACCCATTTTACTTGCCCTTTGCCAATACATTTAAATAATTAAGCCATGTACACTGGAACCTGCAATTCACAGTCTAAAAAGCTTGGAGTCATAAATATGTAAAAAAAATGTTATTTGTGAATAAAACTCCGAAAGTAGCAACCTGGACCAAGTGTCACTTAAGTGACCAATAAACAGACGAACAACATGAACAAAGTGAAGCATCTGTAATTTTCTCTTTCTTTCATTCACTCAAACAAGCATCAGATAAGGACAATAAGTCTTTCTGCAGTTTTGACTGTGCATGCGTAAATCTTGAAAAACAGGATAAACAGACACACTGCCTTACATACAACATATACCAAGAAACTGTACTTATTTAGAAGATATTAAATCATCCCTTTTTATATCAGACCAGAGTGTAAGGGTTCTTAGCCAATTCTATCTGAAGGCTACTGTCAGATGAAAGTGCTTGCCATTGTTCACCTTGTGCACACAGTTGACTCAGACTGTGAATAGGGCCATTGTTGTTCTCATCCTTCAGTAGCTGAAGGTCAGAATAATCTAGTACCCCTAAGAAGGTCCTTAACTGTGGTTGTCATGAACAGCAAAAGTATCATCTTCTTGATCTTAATAAAACTGGTCTTTAATGGACCCTGCTGCCGTTGTGCATGATGCTTCGCATAAGCAATGGAGAAAGGGAAAACAAGCCAGTGAGCCACAACTGGAAAAAAGGCTGTGGCTGGCTCGACTTGAACAAATTGGTTGGAAACTGGGGGGTTAAACCTCATCTAACTAACTAACTAACTAACTAACTAACTAATTTAATAAAACTGTCTCACATTAGTCCCCAAGTTATGTGTATATTGCAAACTATTTATGCTGGTGTAATTTACTTATCTTCCATGAATCCCACAATTCCTCGCAGCAATTGTAATTGTAAATAAGCTTACTATGAAATTACCATTTTCTTTGTAATATCCTTTCTTCTTTTTAATTTCATTTCATCTAGAAAATCTAAATAACACTGAAATAAGTTTTTAGAAAAATCTGTTGTATTCCATCAATGGTAACATCCTAAATTATATTAAAGCATAATGAGAGGCCACAGGATGTCAACACAAAGTGAAAATCACTCACAGTGTGGATACAGAGTCTGCTACTCTGTATCCACACTGTGAGTGAACATCCTTCACAGTATGGATACAGAGTAGGAGACTCTGTATCCACACTGTGATTGATATTCACAGTGTGGATACACAGTGTGCTACTCCGTATCCACAGTGAGTGATGCTCACTCACAGTGTGGATACACAGTCTGCTACTCTGCATCCACACTGTGAGTGACATTCACTCACAGTGTGGATACAGGGTAACAGACTGAAGTGGCTGTACATCAGGCAGACTCAAGAGAGTTGACTTTAATTCTACGAACACTACATGGACTGTTTCTCCATGTGGTGGATGGTATTCAGTCTCTTCCTGATTTTTTTTAACAGTATAGAGATGAAACTTCCTTGAAATTCTGCAAAGAATTTGGTTTGTGAACCCAGTAATCTAAGAGCAAACACTCAAGGTAAAAGACAAGGAGAAGGGGGGGGAGGGGGGAACAGCCTCTCATCAAGCCCCCACCCTGGTCCTTAATGGTATGTTGAGGCACAACTTACTTTCTTGATTTGGACAGCAGCCTGGACAAAGAAACTGTACCCCCTGCCTGGCAGATGACAATGGTATGTATTTGAGACACACTTTCGGGGGTGTTGCAAGCTTTACTCCCTTCTTGCAAAGATGCAGGATATCGGTGGCTGAGAGGTCTGGGGGGAAATAATATTAGTAAATAAAAATCAGTAAGGTAAGGTACAAAGGTAGAGTTTGTACAGATATCTGAAAAAGGGCTTTTCTGTGGCAAAATATGGGTTTTCCATGACCAATTCTTACTTCTTTTTTTTTGAATTTCATGAGTGTACTAACATTACACTGACAAGTCATCACATTGAATCCAATGTTTGCCATTTATATTATCATCAATGTTATGTTCTTTGACCAAATACAAGCATGTTGGAGGCTATAGTTATTCAACCCTTTATAAGAGCTATTAGCTGCAAATACTCAGCAACATTTTGAGAATATCAGCAATCAATGAAAGTGTAACATAATGGTTTTTAACAAATCCACATAGAGTGAAATGAGGATCAGATAACACAGAAATCTGCAATAAAAGTACAATCAACAAAACAAAACATACCTATATGGTGTTGAGGATAATAATCATCAAACTCCTACAACATACAGCATAATAGTCCATCAACATAATACAAAACTACATCAACAATAATAATCAACCAAGTTATACATTACATAATACAACAGAATAAACCATCAACAGAATACAAAACTACATCAACAAAGATGTTGACAGTATCCTGAAAACTCACTGTTGACAGTCAAAGTGCCATGCTTCTTTTTCATTTCAAGCTTTTCTAACCTTTGGTGCCATACAGGTGAGCTAGCTGGACTGGAACCTTGGGAGGCTAAATGGGACAAAAAGAGGAAAATCCCATAGAAATACAATCTCATAGTGCTAGTTACTAGACTGAGAATGTGAGAAGGAGAATAACTATTCACTACCAGTGTAAATAGTCAGAGCTCATTACCAGACTGGGGATGTAACTGTTTAGAGCTCAGTGCTAGGTTGAGGACTAGGCTTTCCAGCACTAATTACTAGACTGAAGAACCTATCAAGTAATCCTGGACTAAGGACTAAACTGTCTCTTATTCACTACTACACTGAGGACCTATCTGTCTTTTGCTCATTACCAGAGCTACAATCTACATATCCCTTCTCATTACTAGAATAAGGACTTAACTGTCTAACACTCAATGCTAGGCTAAGGATTTAACTTTCCAGCATTTAGTTTTTCAGTATTCCCTTGTAGGTTGAGGAGCAAGCTGTCTAATGCTCATTACTGCACTGAGGACTTACCTGTCCAGTTCTCATTACCTGACTGACATTAACTGTCCAGAGTTCATTACTAGACTGAGGACCTGTCTAACCCTCGTGAGTGATCTGAGAACCTACCTGTCTAGTACTCATTACTGGTCTGAGTACCTATTCTAGTACTCATTTCTGGTATGAGTTCTTACCTGTCTAGCACTCATTACATGGTCTGAGTACTTAATACCTGTCGAGTACTTAATACCTGTCTAGTACTCACTACTGGTCTTGTCTAGTACTTCCCACCTTATATTTCCTGTCTAGTACTCATTTCTGGTCAGCGCACTTACCTGTCCAATACTCATTACTTGACTGGGAATTTGACAATCCCTCATCTGTCCTTAGTCTTTTAGGAGAAGATTCCTTTGAAGATCTCAGTTTCATAGTCAGTGTTGGCCTTTCTGGAGTACTTCCAGGAGACTTCCTTTTAAGATCACTGGAGTGGTTGCTGAAAGACAGAGTGGGAGATCACTCAGGATAATAGGTCAAAACCAGAAAATATGAGAAAAATCAAAAGAAAAAGAATAGGAAGGATGATGTAAACAAATGCTTTACATGAAATCAGGGCCGGATTTAGCTTTGTGGGTTAGTTAGTTAGTTAGATGAGGTTTTACGGCTCAGTTTGTAACCAAATGGTTTAAGTTGGGCTGGCCACAGCCTTTTTTCCAGTTGTGGCTCACTGGCTTGTTTTCCCTACTCCAGTGCTTATGCTGAGCAACAACTAACACAATGGCAGTAGGTTCCATTTTTAAAGTCTTTGGTGTGACCCGGCCAGGATTCGAACCCCTGACCTTTCCAGCTGCAAGTTAGATGCTCTAACCACTCAACCATGCAGTCGGAGTGGGAGCCCTAGGCACAAACTAATGTGAGGGCTCCCTTCGACTATAAGACGGTTTTAGTATAGCCTTATAGTTATGCCCAACAGCCAAAAATAAGGTAATCGACAACGTGGGATTCCTTCTGTTTTGTATGTTGGCTACCTCTGGATTCAATGTGGAATACTATATCCAAAAAATACAATAGTGCTCTGCATGAAATATACTACAATTTGCTATTTGTTACCATCTGTCAGAAAATTTGCAAGCAGATCAAAGTTGACTTTGACATAAGACTTCTAAACCCATCTCAGGTCAAGAGTTTTAAAGTTAGCCCCCTCAGACATTATTAAAGAACCTTGTTTAGTCCATCGAAGATGGTTTACTTCAGAGACCAGAATAATGAAACTTTAAACATGTTGCTAGGGGTGTCACTTGCCATATACTGCACCTTACTCCCACCTATACCCAGAGTTGCTATTTTTTATTTAAACTCTTGAGCAAACAAGCTTCCAAGGCACTACATTGACCACAATTTTCTTACAACAAGTTGCAGAACTACTTGCAAGCTATCACTATATATTCTATTGTTTGAGATTAGACATACACCACTGCACAACTGACTCATGGTATAATAAACTAAGTCAGAAAACCCATCCAGACAGGCATGTAACAGGATTTTGAGTTTTCAGAAGATGCATCATGCTAATGATGAAATTGGTTACGTTCACTGCAGGTGATGATTATGTATGTCTCTTCACGTACATACTCTAACACCTGCTAACAATGACAGAAATCCTCCAATTTCACTACCTTCGTGAGCCTAATTTAAAGATATTTTTCAAACTAGGGATTGGTTTCCACATATGAATATTCATACTGTGCTCCGAAACTTGAACTTTAATGCTGTTCTACCGCCTTCTCACTTTCAAACAGTTAAGTCAATGGGACTTCTTCACTGAGTGAGTTGCGAGGGGCATCACATACTAAAACTCCATTGACTGTGTTCGTCGGAACTGCGTGGTAATCAGACTTGCTTTAGTCAATTTTTCATTGAATATCTATGATATGTGTTTGTTGTGATCTTACATATGGATAGTTAATAGCGTACAGTTTTTTATGCAGTTCCACAAGGAATTCTTGGAAAGTTCACGAACATTGGTATTGCAAGTGCAGTCAATGTGGGTGCAGGAGCAATACATGTGTGCCAGGTGGGCAATGAAATTAGCAGACTTCCTGTCTTCTTCAATAGAAGGCCATCCCTTGAACCAATGAATCTCTTGCATAAATTAAAATTTAAAACAATGTTAAAAAGTTTCACTTTTATGCTGAATTATTACCTTTCCTGACTAGAATCAGCCTCTTGGTACCTTACGTCAGTTTGCAAGTTTCGAGCAGCTTTTAGGCCCCCTGGACTCTGGGCCCCTGTTTGTATGGTGGGCTGAAGCACTTTCCTCCTTGCACCTGTATCTCTGTCTCTTCTTTCCCTGATCCTTCTCAAGGCTTTAAGTCTTGGAGATTGGCGTAAAACACTGGATGTTGGTGCAACAAGACTTTCCCCACCCTTAGGCTGGGGACTTTCCACACACTTATTTCGAGATCTGTCTGGTGAGACAGGCGCATGTTGCTCTAAAAAGGAAAGGCCACACCTACAAGAAATGGAATTTTCAAACTGATGTAAAATTTTAGAATCCAACGGTTACAGTAAAATTTTAAAAATTTCCAAAGATATATATTACATGACTAGACATGTAGAAGTGTACTCCTTAAAAGGCACTCTTGATTCAGTGCAGAACTGAACAAAATTTAAGCAAAGGTCAATAAATGACATAGTACTACAAAGAAACATAAAAAACAACATATTCTGGCCTATAATTAGCCTTCAGATGTCTTTTATCTAACTATCACTGTGTCATGGGTCTCTTTCTGTTTATGGGACATTTTGAGGGTCTAGCATTCATTGAGTTACAGTTGTATCCAAGGTACTGCTGTGAGAGTATACTGTTAAAATCTTCTGTATACAAGCTATGAGAGCCAGCATGGGAATTGGAAATGTGCTAATAATATGTGAAAGACGGGTACATGAGAAGTGTCTTCATCAGCCGGCCTGCATGGAAACAGGTGTTCATGAATTAATAAGGCACTGTGACAGATCCACAGAGGGTGCCCTGGGTGCAAGTGCACCCCCAAAATTTTTTTTTTAAATAGAACATTGATCAATTGTGCCTTTAATATTCTATCGCAGACATCCCACTGTTGTTCTCCTCTTCACTGTTTTGACATAAAGACTTGTAAACCATATTGGGAGCACCATTTCTTTTTTTTATGTAAGTCTTTCAGTCTCTCATCTACCTAACTAACCTTCAGATGGATGACACTCTCCCACAAAGGGTGAATCTCGTGCACCCCTAAACAAAAATCCTAGATCCGCTCCAGAGGCACCATACATCCCCATACCTCAACTGTGTGAAAAAACATCATTTTAACATAACTTTGTAGTTCAAGGCAAGTTGAATATAACTGAAGCCTCAAAAAGGGCACAGTGAAGTAAGTCAGACTAACAGGCACAAATAGCAACTCTAAACATTTCCTAGACGATTTGAGTGGCACCATGGCAGGCATCAAAGGCAGAGTGGCTTTTTTCCATCAGTGCTGATGGAATATGTAATACCCTGAAACAGATGGGGGCAGCATTGCATTTTTCAATTCTTACCGGTGATTACATGCTGGACAGTAAAGATGAACAAAGTCTTTCACTTCTTTTGGCAGATAACTGATGACCTTTGCCCTGACTCTAAATCTATTGGGGAGTAAAATTTCTTTTGCTTCACTGATAGGAATGAACTTGATACGTTGACTGTCCATTGTGACTGCAACAAAGAAAGGTGAACAAAATTACTAGAAGCTTAGTAATGTTATAAAGATTGTATGCAACTGTGTGGTACATAGTGACTGTAATGAAGGAAAGCCAACATAATTTCTAGAAGCCTACTAATATTATGAAGATTGGAAGCAACAGACTGTGCTGTCCATAGTGACTGTAATGAAGGAAACTTTGTTTTTGCTAAAATTGACATACCCCAACCTATAAGATTAATGACAAAATGACAGGTGACTGGGAAGGATTTACTATGCACCTGTCAAACTAGCAAAGCTACTAATGCATCAGATGCTTTGTTGCTAAATAAATTGCAAAAGCAAGGTTGATATGTGTGAAATTAAGCAAAGCATAGCTGCAGCCCCTGCAGCTTGGTGGAGGCAGCTGCAGCTTTGCTGAGACAGATGCAGCTGAGGTTTGGGCGCCATGCCTTTAACAGTGCAGAGATGATTGATGACTAGGTCAGTGTGTGGTTATTTTGCAGTGTTTATTGAATAGTAGCAACTATGTAACAGGTTGAAAAACAACTCCCTGACTGAAGTTAGCCCTCACTGCTAGTTTATCAGTCAACTGAATCATGCACATGTTTATTACACAAAGCATGTTTGGCAAAGGGACAGAGATTCTATTTAGACTGTAGCAAACCTTGAAATGACCATGCAAATGCCATCTAAGTAGAGAATTTCATTTCAAACACTGCTATTCCTGACCATGGGTTTACCAATCCTGACAATTTTTCCAGAAAAGACCCACCTTTACAACTAACAGTTATAGCAGTCTGGCCCTTTCATTTTACAAATTTCAATAATGGAAATGTATTGTAATTTGTTTCAGAAATGTCTGTTTTCTGCAACCAGCTGTGTCACACTTATCATTTGACCTATGACTCACTGAATCTATCACTAACATTGCACTAATTTTTTCTATTTGTTTTAATGTCTTACCCACATTTTAATCAATTGTGTTCTATCTCTTCCACCCCCCTCCTTTCCCCTCTGCACTCTCTTCCCTCATGCCAGTGTTTACATATATTACAAATAACTGATATTACTGATATTCTCTACTTTGATTATCAAAATCAACTCATACCCACCTAATACTGATGATTTGAGAAATGAGCACACTGCACTTTAAACCATACCCTACTGTGCACTACAACAAAGTATTGTTTTGCTTAAATGAGATAAAATATAGGAACATATAGTCAAACATACTTAATTAAGTAACGTGAAATTTTGATAAAGCATAATCATAACTAAATAATGCAACATTTGCATGAATTTTAGGCCAGAAATATCTGTTGGGTGGTACATACCATATTTACTCTAATAAATGCCCAGGGAGGGGGTGGGGTGAAATTTTTGTGAAGGGGGCATTTATTAGAGTCAAATTTACTGGCAATGAGTCTTACCTTAATATCAGCATTACAGAAGCTTACGCACACACTGTATTAAAGATTGTGAGCCAAAGAATGTCAGTTCACAGGGGACCGCTAAAATTTTGCAGAAACATTCTTTTTGTGGCAGGACATGGGACTTGATGAGATTTCATGGCAATGAGGCAGGACTATTTCATTTTCATTTTACTCTGTTCTGTTAGGAATTAACAATTTCACTACACGCAATGTGACGAAAATTTCAAGGGGGAGTTCCTTAGAGTAAATATGGTATTCCCATTTTAGGTGCAGTTACCAATACCAATGCAAGACAAAATGAGTTTATTTGCCGACGCCAGTACTGAATGCCAATAATCTATCTAACATTACTTTAGCATGCATTAAACTTACAGGAGGCAAACTGCTGCATACATCTCAACTCTGATGACTCATTCTCCTCTGGTCCATTTTCCTTGTTTGTTTGCTGCCCTTTATTTGCATTCTGCCCAGTAAATCTGGTCTGATTATTTCTCCCATCAGCTGTTCTTGGAGAATTTCTTGCATTATTTCCTTCTGGCAAGTTAGTCTGGTCTTGCCCTGTCCCTAGAAGTGGGTTAGTTGTAGATGATGTAACAACTCCTGCACTATTATCATTTGAAGTTGATTGCTGGTCCACAGCAGAACCCTTTTTTGATGGTGACCCTCCAGTTTTCCTCCCCAAAATAATATCTAACCTCCTGTAATGAAAAATGTCATTCTTGAATAAGACACTATTACCTTGAAAAATTACAAAGGCTCTATGGCTGCTAGATTATGAGAAGCTTTTCTTCTCTCAAGATTCAAATGTGGCCTTTGCAACTTTGCCCCATGTCCAAATACTGTACATGCCAATTTGCCCAGTTTGTCTTAAAACATATCTATTTTGAGTAATTAAAGTACCACATCATCAGTCGATCAATGGACACAGTTGAAATCCACAGAACAAAACATGTGTGTGTCTAAGTGGAAAAACCTGTTCCCTCTGAGCCTACCATTACATACAGGAAACAAAACATAGGTGTACAACGGTGGTAAAAAGAATTTCCCTCTCCGACTGCAATTACAGACATGATACAAGACATGGGTGTGTAAGTGGCAAAAATATTAGCCGTCTTTGACTACAATTGGGTATCCATGATTAAAGACACATGTGTGTCTGAGTGGCAACAACACTTTTCCTCCTAAACCACAATTTCAAGACATGTATCAAAGTGGCAAAATGATTTTCTTTTTTCAGACATTATACTTCCCTCAGATATTCCTCATTTGGACAACTCTATTTTTGCCTGATTAGGAAAAACTGAATTTCACTTTAGGTTCATTCATTCATTTATTTGTTTCTCCAATGTACAATATGGCAAAATTACAGTTATACAGTTACAGAGGTAATGCATCCTAGTAGTAGCAGAAGGAAGTGAACTACAAAAGCCTGTTGGGCTTAACATCAAAGGCAGAACACTCCTTGAAAAATAAAGTGCACAAAAGAGCAAGGTACCTAATGAGATGACACAAAACAAAGTGACTTTAAGTGCTTTAGGCACTGCAAAGAAATAGCTTAAAAACAAACCACCCACCCACCGTTCATCCTCAAGTATTACGAAACCTTGTATGCCTGCAAATGACTGACATTATTAACTTTGTGTATAAATTTGATTCTAACACCTCCAGCCAACCGTTATTGAGAATCCTGCATTCTGATTGATTAAACAGTGACCTGTTATTCCACAACACACGGTCACTTATACTAAAAGGTGATAAAAATAAAGTTTTTTCACAGATTTTCAGTCGTAGAATAGGAATAAACCACATTTGTCAGACTATTATTGTCTTATAAACCGTCTAGACTCCAAATTTAGCAAAATAACGGACTTGGCTTAGCCTCATCTGTTATTTTGCAATTTGGAGTCTCAACGGTTTATTCACCAATAATAGTCCGTCAAATGCTATTTATTCTTTAAATCCACATAAAGCGTATCTCATTGTTTTAAAAAACATGTATTGCACCAAATATTCATTAAGGTTACTTTCTAGTCTTGTGCATTTAACTCATGGGCTGACAACAGTATGGCCAAAAGGGCCCCAAAAAATTGAGGTCTATTGCTGTGGGGGCATTATTTTGTAAAGTAATGATTTATTGGAGCTTAATGACAATATTACGGACTTTTGACATATTGTGCATGCGTACAAATTAATTTTGTTTGCACAACTTACAAAAAAGAAGGGAATTTCAACAACTTCCTTTAATTGAAAAGTAACATCTTTCTTGACCATCATGCCAAGTGGGCCAAACATATGAGGAGTATAAGTATACTGGTGGGCCAAAAAGAAAGGGTACGAGGCAGACTGCACAGCCACTCTTTATGCACATCATTCTTTACATTTTTATGAATATACATAAGAGCAATCAACATTCACCTTTTCAAGGATTGTACACAAGCAGCATCCGGCTGTAAAATGTCTACACCTTTACCGAAACTTGTCCCTCGATGCAAAGCCAGTTCCACCATTGGGGTTGAATTTCTAGCTGGTTGGGGTGCTCTTTGAGAGGCAGGTGGATATCGAGGTGCGTGCAAGTTTTTCACTTTCACAAAATTGCCAGGCTGTTAGAGAGAACAAACATTTACTGCCATAAAGATTGAGCACATGTGATAAAGTTTATTGGAACTACCACTGTGAAACAAGTGGAAAAAAGTATCAGGTACACACTACTTTCGTTTGTGTAATGACAAAAAGTGTGACAAGCAGGGCTCTAAATAAGCTTGAAAAAAGTACAGCCAAAGTGAGCAAATTGGCTATAGGTCTAAGTTATTTCATAGGACATTTACTGAGGGGCACCATGGCCATCGGTAAGGGGGCATGATAGCCATGGCTATCAGTGCCATTGGTTATTTCAAGCCCTAGACATGGATAGCAAATGCTTGGGGAGCTAACCCTATTTGCAGTTGTGGTCAAAACAGTAGTACTCAGTTGCTAATATCAGATGGTACTGTCAAAACCAGGGCTGTGAATATGTAACAAAACTTGTGTGACATGGATAGCAAATCTAAGGGAAGGGATCGAGTTAACACTATTTTTAAGTTATGGTCAAAAAAATAATCCTTATGTGCCAATATCAGACAGTATTGTCCAAACTAGGGCTGCAAATATGTAGCAAAAAATGTGTGACATGGATAGCAAATGCTTGGGAGTTAACTCTGTTTGCAGTTATGGTCAAAACAATAATCCGTATGTGCCTATACTGGATGGGATTATCAAAACTAGGGCTGTGAATATGTAGCAAACACGGTAATAGTCTGATTGTAATCACTTGGCAATTTATCATGATTATTGTCTGCAATGATGGCATTTATTGATGGAATTACCGTAGAAGATATAGTAAAAACCTGAACACCCACTGCCTTCCTTGTTGTCCACTTTTGTATTTTAAGATTCATGACCAAGTAAGATGGACAGAAAATGGGGAAAAAAAATGACAGATATTAAGATGGATGAAAAGTAGTGAGGGGAAAAATAGCTTTTTCAATAGCCTGCAAGGAGCTTTTAATTACACTTTAATTCAATATGTGACTGCTTGTGATAAATCACTACACTGCCACCGTCCTACTAGAAAGTATGAATACTGACATGAGTGGTTGTATGCAGTCATTACAAGTGCTTATCATGGCTTACAATTCATCCCCTTTGAGGCATAGTTGAAGAATTGCAAATTGGCATTGTGACAAATCTATTTATTTGGTCATTTTGGCAGAGTCATGAATGAAATTTTTGCCTAAATCTGTTTATCCTAGCATTTAAAATTTAAATGACATTGTAATATATTATAGTACATATATTTTCTGAATTATGTTTTGAAAAGTTACCTTGATTTTGTTGCCTACTTGCATGTGGTTGTCATAGAGACATACATCAACAGCCAGGGGTCCAGCTTTGTTCATTAGACTTGGAATCATGGAAACATTTCGGTCAGTGTAATCAATGACTCTGTGAGGACTGGAAGAAAGAACAGGACACACATTCATTTATATGAACAAGCAGGCAAGTGCATTGCAAATTTTGCCTTTTAGGCCCAGCCAAGACATTTAGGCCCAGCCAAGACATTCAGAGATTTGTCCATGAACAAAGACCATTTTCCATTTAACAACTGCAAAGCATTGTGGGATAGAGTTTTGGCATGCATCATTTTTGTCAATAGAATTTTCCTATGGCAAAAAACGACAAACACCAAACTTTTATCCCACAATACTATGAAATTGGTGTTTGGAAAAGGGTCTATTGTCAAGTATTGTCAAAGAAGGTCGTCAAACTTTTGTTGGGATTAAATTTAAACATAGGTTACGAGCATTTAATACATGTCACTGCAGATTTTATGTCCATTTTAATAACCAAATGATTTCTTTTATGAAGCAAAGAGTCTTTGGTGCAGTATTCCTCTGAAGATCTGAACATAAAGGTTTTATCATTAACATCAATGTTAAGGACTTTCCAGAAATTTTTCACAAATACAAAAAGTAAGATTTAGCTCCTACTGCACGAGTTCTCAAGCATTTTGTGCCAAGGGCCAGTTTTACTTGAAGTTTATTCTTCCAAAATATTTACAATAGCCACTTCCTGTACCCATGCAATAATCCCCAAAGAAAAGTTTTAAGGCTCCTGGAATATTTGGTGTGCCATTCAAATGCACATAGCCTACTGCACATGGTCCATGGAACCCACTGGACCACAAAGGTCCTCTAAATTTCCCGAGACGTAAAAGTTAAGTGTCTTTCATTTTATTTGTTCAAGAAAAGTAAAGTAAAACTCACAGACTCATTTTTGTGCCATCCCAAACATTGATACAGATGCAGGAAATTTCTGGCATTTCTACCACCTTGATGACTTGGCAGGTGAGGTCAAAGTACTGACCTACTTTAATCTTTGACAAGGTCACCACACTGGGGTCATCCTCAACATCATGAAAAAGCTGATGAGAACATGTGGAAATTGAAGAATCATGTTTTGACAAAAATGATGTATACACGCTTTTCAGAATACGAAACAAAACAGTTGTTATTGGAGGCAAAACCTTTGACAGTACAAAAACTTCAAGGGCCAATTATCTTGTCCCATTTACTTATTATTCGCCCCAACAAAATTCTCTTCCAGCTCCTCCAATTTAGAAAACATCTGTCTAATGCACCTTCCAGACAAAGCTAGAGTAGCCTGTACTAAGTTTAAATTGCCCAGGGCCATATTCTGCACAGTACACTACACTACTGTGTCTGACTTCAATACTACTACAAATTGACCTGCCAGTGAAATGGACTACACTACATCATATTTCACTGAACTGCACAAGTCATTACTGACCAATCAGAGTAAAATTATTTTTGAATCTATACCGATCAAAGTGCAGTCACCAATTGTGACTAGAGATGCCAGGAGCCTATTGTTTGGGGTGAAGCAACAGTCCCTTTAAACACAATTTATGATCTTCGAAAACTGCGAGACAAAGGCTCTGACTTTTGAAAGGAAATGTATTGTTTGTAACTGAATGGCATTAAGTCTTGCTGCATGAATGTTTAAAAATTACGTAAAAGACGTTTTCTAGCCACAGCTTAATCTGATATAACCATTGCAGT
>WURT03137055.1:0-11336 GCA_009936505.3 Holothuria glaberrima | reverse complement strand
GCCGTGGCCGGCTCGACTTGAACCAATTGGTTGGAAACTGGGCCGTTAAACCTCATCTAACTAACTAACTAACCCAAATCTACTTTTGCATCCTTCCTGAATCCAGGCCCTACCTTTAACTGGAAGCATTTTTCTTTTTTTGTCTTAGCCAAGTAAGTTTTTGTTCATTGATCTATGTCTGGTGAACCTTAAGCCCCAAAATATGTTGCAATAATGTTGTGTGTGAAATCCCTTGTTACTTGAGTCTTAAAATACATTACAATAACCAGTTTTAGAAATGAGCTTTTAATACTTCCTTGGCAAATGTAAGCATTTCTACTACTCCTGTACTTGTATTTTAGGGGCTGTTTTTTACTTTGGGGGGACAGCGGTTGAAGGTGTGAGTTGGGGAACATGTGCGTGGTTGCATCATTCGTTTATATGTATTTGTGTTTCATGTAGGGAAGTACTTGCCCAGTTAAACTCACAAGAATGTATTAACTGGCTTATAAGTATTAATTGCCTAGTGCCTTGCTAGTGTGCTTTCATATTATTACCAAAGGACCATATGCCATCTTATATATTTGTCTTTCATTCTTCACAAGTAAATTTTTTCTTTCAACTTTTACTACAAGTCTCTATTAAACCTCATTTATGTGCATTTGGATGTATGTATAGGCAATGTATGTATTTGTCGAGTCATGGAAGAATTGAATAAATAAAATGCTTGAAAGAACTAGTTCGCTTGTGACTTCATTTTAAATCAGCCATGCAGAGTGCTGCACATCAAAAGCATATTACAATTAATTTAGGGTAGGCCTACTCACACAAAAAAAAAAATGAGAAATCCTGGTGAGTTTGGCACTTGCCTGGGTTCCATTTGTCTCTTCATACAGAGTAACATGGAACTAATGGATACAATTTACATCATCTTTCTTTAAAGAAGACAGTTTAAACTAATGCTGCCAAGTTTGTCAATATTAGTGGTGTGCAAGGGTTAATGCAGTTTATGAAACAATGACTGAGACTGACTTCTTTTGAGGAAAGCTTAAACTATGCTTATTTACTGATTGGGATGTGTTTGACATTTTTTAGCCTTGTAGCCTGACATTACATGATGAATCGTTTGCATTAGAAGCACTTTTATCAGTAAAATCTTGGTTATATCTGTGACCTCAATGAGGACACAAACTGAACACCTGATACAGGTATTTTCCAAATTAGAGTGCAAGCAAAGAAATCAGGTGCGGATCCGGGATCTCGAGAAAGTAGGGCACACACAGGGGTGGCGCCAGGATTTGCCCGACAGGGGGACTGGGCGGCTGATCCAGTATTTTCGAGGCCTTTTTTTTTTTTTTTTGCTTTTTTTGCAAAATCGTTGGTAAAAAATCGTTGGTCATCGAAAAAAGGGGGGCGTGCACCGGGTGCGCCCCCCCCCTAGATCTGCGCCTGGAAATGTAACAATTTAGAACAAAGGGGGAGAAAATGCTTAGTTGAGCCTGTCCTAATTGTTCCTTATGCTCTATGAACAGAATGATTATCTAACTACCAGAGGAGATTGGTTTGGGAAATTCAAGCCATGAGTTGGTAATAAGATATGCCCCACTTAGACAATAGAAAAGTGAGGTTTGAGAGTCACCTTTTCTAACAGCTTCAAATCAGCATAAACTGTGAAATCGAAGTTGAGTGCGCTTTGTTCCTAATATCGGTGACCCTCTTTGTTTAAGTTTTCAATGCTCTGACAACTTAGTGATTTACGGTAAGAAAGTTAGGGTTACTTGTTACCTCTAGACAAGTATTACTTCTGCACCTATATTAGCTGCACTCCTAATACCATGTATGCGTCAACAGAGGAGTACATATTCGACCACCTGCTATGAAGGTTAGGTTACTTAAGGGTCAGATGTTAGGGTAGGGTCAAAGAAAGGGCTGGGGGCAAAATTTTTGGAGGCTGAAGTATGCTTTGGCCTCCCCCCCCCCCCCACTTTCCAAGCATGAAAACCTGTTATTCGTCTCTCCTGTAAGAAATGTCAAAAATTTGCAGTAATTTACCTTAGCATTTGTCCAAAGTAATGCACCAGATTGCATCTAAGGACCCTCAAATATCAAAAAATTTTCCAAAGGACTAAGAAATTTCAAAAATGTGCAGTAATATACCTTAAAATTTGTGCAAATAATGCACCAAATTTCATATAAGGGCCAACAAATATCAAAAAATCAAAAGGGGCTAAGAAAAGTAAACAAATTCAGTAATTTGGCATAGAATTTGTCTAAAATGATGCACCAGAATGCATCTTCCTACGCTGGTGGATCAAAGTCAGGGGAAGGATAAGAACAGAAACAATTTATCTCACTGCCTTAGTGAAATAAAAACAGAACTTTACATCTGTCCCTTTAAGGCACATTGAGGCATTAATATAGTGTGGGAACTTAGTGATGCCTGAACAAAACAACATTGGAACATAAAGCAGTAGTTACCAATTCTACCACCTCTAGCCATCCGTTATTGAGAATCCTGCATTCTGATTGGTTAAACTCTGACCTGTTATTCTACAACACTGTCAGTAAACGTTAAACTGATAAAAATAAAGTTTTTCATACATTTTCTGTGGTATAATAGAATTAAACCACATTTTCAGACTTTTATTGTCTCGTAAACCGTCTCAACTTCAAATCTGGCAAAATAAAGGCCTCGGCTTCGCCTCGTCTGTTATTTTGCCGAAATTTGAGTCTCGATGGTTTTCTACGAAAGCCCATTAGTGCCATTGAAATAAAAACTATTAATTTGTCATTACAAATAATTAATTTGTTATTATAAATTACTTATTTTTTGGTTTCGATGATAAGAGAAATCTATGCATTCATGATGGCGCGTGTGTGTATGTGTGTTTGTGACACTGCTCGTTAACACGATACCTCAAGAAAGGAAACTGACAGTTCTCAAACTTGGTACATAGATGCACCATATTGAGAGGTAGAGCCCTATTGTTTTTGGGTGGGGGTCAAAGGTCATCTGGGGTCACCAGGAGTCAAACTCTGAAAACCTTGTTAACACGATATCTCAAGTTAGGAAGCTTGGATTGATTTCATACTAAGTACGTAGATGCGTTATGGTAAGAGGAAGAACCCTATTGTTTTTGGTGGGGGTCAACGGTCATCTGGGGTCCCCAGGGGTCAAACTCTGAAAACCTTGTTAACACGATATCTCAAGATAGGAAGCTTGGATTGATTTCATACTAAGTATGTAGATGCGTTATGGTGAGAGGAAGAACCCTATTGTTTTTGGCGGGGGTCAACGGTCATCTAGGGTCACCAGGGGTCAAACTCTGGAAACCTTGTTACCCCGATATCTCAAGTTAGGAAGCTTGGATTTATTTTATACTTAAGAAGTAGATGCATTAGGGTAAGAGGAAGAACCCTATTGTTTTTGGTGGGGGTCAACGGTCATCTGGGTCACCGGGAGTCAAACTCAGAAAACCCCTTTAACACGATATCTCAAGGCATGAAGGTTGGATTGATTTCATACTTAGTATGTAGATGTGTTATGGTAAAAGGAAGAACCCAATTGTTTTTGGTGGGGGTCAGCATTCATCTGGGGTCACAGGGTTCAAACTCAGAGAACATTGTTAACACCATATCTTGATGTAAGAAGCTTGGTTTTATTTTCCGTATCCAGATGTGTTATAGTGAGACTAAACAGCCTATTAGTTTTGGTGGATGTCAAAGGTCACGTGGGGTCATCAGAGGTCAAACTCTGAAAACCAAGACTTTATCTGGGATCACCAGATGTCAAAAAGGAAAATTCCCCATGAGTTCCCAAGATCTTAACCTGAGGTCACCACAGATCAAAAAGCAAAATTTTCAAGAATTTACAAGATCGTCGTCATCTGGAGTCTGCAAAGGTCAAAACACAAAATTTCCCAAGAATTCCCAAAATCAAATATGAACTCAAAATTGTATTTTTCAACACCTTGAGATAGCATTTTACCAGTGACTGAAGAAAATGGGATAACATGGCATTATTGGAAATAAAACATATGCATCATCGAAACCTCAATGCATTTTTGCATTCTGGTTATTACCAATAATCAATTTGTTATTACAAATTATGAGTTTGTTATAACGAGACATTAATTTGTTATTACAAATTTATTCAGACGGACGTGTATCATGGTGGCTAACCGTGCCATCCTGAAAACGACATAGATCGATTTAAATTGACATATGTCAGTATCTCATGATCTGATTGGATAAAATCATCACGTCTGGAGAAGTCGGCATATGTTCAATTAAATCAACATATGCCAGTTTCTCGTCTTTTTATTGGTCTACCACCACCATCACATGTTGCTATCCTTGTGATTGGAGGAAATCGGCATATGTTCAATTACTTCTTCTGTGAGTCTTGAAAAAAAAAATCACACAAAGGAAAGCAAGTAGCTCTGACGAAGTCTGCAACTTTCTTTAAAGAAGCATCCAGGATTTCCCAAAAGGATGGGTACGGGGAGGGGGGCAAGTGGGGCCCAAAGACTGCTGGTTCATCGCGACACTTATCAGTGTATGGGTTTTAATGTATGTGAGATATCTGTGGCTGGTGGTCGACGAGATATCTGCGTGATTTATATTACTTTTAAGTCAGAATACCTCAAGTGTTCATCAGTCAGTAGAATCAGGGAGTGATTGTCAGGGACTCCCTGGTAGAATGTCCCTTATGCAGATACTAGGTCGCTGTGTTAAACGCAGGTCTACACTCAAAAAACTGCATTTCCAGGTCATTGTCATCATGTCAAAAAGGCCTATCTGCAACGTATGGCTTTGGCATTGAAGGAAAAAGTTGGATTAGATGGAAATTATAGAGCGCACCTATTCATTTTGGCCGCTAAGCAAAAGTCTTCCACGATTTGTTCATTCCAAAAATATAATACGTGAGTTTCGACTTTTAATTATGCTTTTATGCTATGCTGTGATAACATTCCAACCTTGTAGGCTATGGATGGTCAACAACGTCGTGCAGCAATTATAAATAGTGTTGGAACTACTATCGGTTTTCGCATCGGTATCAGCCGATACCCACCATTTTCATCTTGTATCGGTATCGGCAAAAGTTGCCTTTTATGCAGATATTACCTGACTGATATTTATCGTCCCATATGTGATGAAAATGGTACACTATTTGGCATTTTTGAAAGCAAGATCCAATATTTTAACTCAAGATGTAAACACACTTCATCGTAGCGACCCGTAGCCTATGTTTAGTTGCAGAATGCTAATTTCCAAATATCGGTATTGAGATATTGAGAATTGAGAACTGAAATATCGGTATCGGTAACATTGCGTCTTGCAATATCAGTACAACACTAATTCTAAATTCGCGAGTCGGCTCCTGAGTCAACTAGCCAACAATTGGGGAGTACTAATTACTACCACACACAGGGGCGTCGCTAGAGGGGTATGACCCCCTCCCCCATTCACCCAGGCAGTAGGCAAAATCCTACACTAGTCGGCAAAATGAAGGAAAGAGGGAAGTGCAAACGAAGGAAAGTTAGAGGGAAGAAGAAAGAGGGAAAAAAGAGAAAAAGGGGAAGAGAAGAGGGAATGATCGAGAGACCAACCGAGCAAACAGAAAAAAGAATGGGGGAGGAAGGGGAAAAGAAGATCAAAAGAAAGAGGTTGGTGCTGACGGAAGACATGAGATTGGGAAGCATTTGTAGACAACTTGTACCACAATATTTTCAAAGCCAGTTAGCAATCCTTTTTGAAACGTAAAACATTCTGTCGGCAAAAAATCTACATAGGGCCTTTCAGTATCCAGTATCATTAAACAGTAGAAGTTTTTTTACCGAGAAAATACATGATAAAGCTACCGGTAAGATTAATTTCCATAATTTGTAGAAGTTTAATATCACCAATTACTCTTGACAACCCGGTTGCATGTTCTTTATGATATCGATATTTTTTTTATTTCACTTTCAATGTAAAAAAGGGCAAAGTTTTATTACGAGAACAGCCCATTTCAGGGGCCGCGGAGCCAATTTGGAAGTGCGGGGCTAATCATCGAAGCGGCCCAATTTGTTCAATACAATAAAGGTAGTTTTAGGCGGCCCAAAATGCCCACGGCGGAAAAAAGTGCGGGGGCTAAATCCCCCTAGCCTCTCCCCCCCCCCCGTCTCTGCGGTCCCTGTATTTGAAATACAAATAAAGGAAGAAAAATGGAAATGGAAAGGGGAGGGGGATTCCCTCCCCTTTGGCCCCTCCTCCAGGCCGGTGAAACTCCAACATTCATGCGCCCCTTGGGCTGGTTATTCTGGCTAAGGGCCTGTAAACCATCGCCCCCCCCCCGCAAACCCTGTCCATGGACCACTACCAGTTGGACTTAAGGTTCTTTCTGACCGCATCGCTTATCAACACTTTCAGTCGGCATTTGCTTCTCCTCGATCGGCAAATACGGTACCACCCCCCAACCCCCCCCCCCCCTTTGGCGACGCCCCTGGCCACACACAGGACAAATACAGCAATATCATTAACTCAGTAGTGACTTCAATTCAGCTAGAACTACTTAGGTTTGTGTCTATCAGCGAGACAAAAAAGACGTTGGTCTTCGTTCTCCAATGCGTACAGGAAACAAAACAAGGTTTGACATAGCTACCTTTTTTTCTGCTCTAATTAATCTACTCACACAATAGTACAATAGAAACTTCGTACGTAAAGACTGACTGAATGAAAGCAACTTGAAAGAAGCGTGAAAACAAAACACAGTTTACTTTCAAAGCTAAACTATTCGATACATCTCTCGCTATATAGAAAAACAATGCTAATTTGGTGATAAGTGGTCTCGAAAGTCGTTATACTTTACATAAAGGCAAGAGTTATGGTAGTTACTTGTATTTCAAAACATGCGATAAAACACAAAATTCTTTTATTGTAATCGGCACATAATGTGTATGTTGTCCTTACCACTTTACAACTCGACGCAGACTGAGTTAGATATTGGGCACGGTGGGATTTAACTTCCTTGAAAAGCTGTTTATATTTTTCAAGGCACCGATTTTACTCATAAGGTGGCCAAAGACCCAAGTTATCCATCTCTTGGCTATTTTATGGTCTATGACCATGTTTTAGCGGTGCGTATGGCCTTTCCCTGCATGTTTGGGTAAGGTAACGGTAACAATTAAAATGATTACCGACTTATTTAACTTTGCATTGATAAGAAATGATGAAGTGTCATCTCCCTGCTATAAGTAAAATGCATTTGTATTCACCATGTGTGGACTGGCCAGGTAGCGTTTATTCTCTCTGACAACAGAAGTTGAATTTTGATGCATCTTTGGTAAGGCAATGTTCATGCTATGAAGGTTTGTATCTAGTACATCAGACTGCAATGAATTTATTCAGTTACAATTTAAAAGTAGTCGGTCGTCTCCCCAACATAATCAATTACCACAATGTCTATTTTGTTACCAGAGTATCTGCCCATAATGGCCTAACCTAGTAGCATTAGGCATCTTGAAATTGACACATAATGCAATTATATTAGTTTCATGTGACATACAAATGAAATATTACAATTACTTCCTTATTAACAGGGACTGGGGAAATTTTCAAAAGTTTGAACATGGGGTAAACCAGTAAAATGCTTAACCGTAATGTTAGTGAATTTGTAGATGGAAGTGGGTAAAATCACAGGCACACCGTACAGAGCAATACTCTGAGACACAGACCGAGCTGTTCTGTAGCGTCAAAACAAGTTTTCCAGTACTTTCATGCATTTGAATGCATAAATCATGCTCAGTTTCAATTCACGTTTTATCGAACTGCTTGCAAAAACAGAATGAGGTGAGAGTTAAAAACTGAGCATTTAACGTCATACCAACCGACATTGTCCATAGACGCTTCTTTTTTGTACAATAATTTGGTGGTGGGGAGAAGTGCTGGAAGTTCTCTCGGCCGTATGAGAGCCACACTCTGAAACATTTTGATTAAAATTTAGCAGTATGACGGTCATGTTTTATCCAACTATGTTCTACTAGTTAAACTAACTGACTGGTTAAAGACTATCAGTTTGATGTTGATTTTTATTTTTAATTAGGAATTTCCACCAACCGTGAATCTTATGGAGGAAATATTGGCTACGATCCTGGCAAAATTTAACCAAAATATTGTGGGGAAAAGGTTTGCAACAAGCGATTGATCTAAACTTAGCAGCAAAAGGGACTTTCGGGTAGTACCCAGAGATGGTTGCCAGTCAATTTTTGCAAGCCCGAGTCAAGTCACAACTGATTTGTTCAGTCATAGGTCAAACTTATTCACGACTCGTCACAAGTCAAGTCCAGTCACAAACTTTCACAAGTCAAGTTACAAGTCATATGATCCGAACACATATATTAGTTTCGAGCCTTTACCCATTCAGAAGTGAAGTCAGAAATATGTCCAGCTCTATATAAGTAAGAAGGAGTCAACTTATTCTTGCCTGATATTTGCACTTTAAGATGGAGGAAAGACAAAAGTGTAACATCTTAAAACTTGTGATTTCTTTGCTAGTTCTGTTTGGGCCGAATGAGATAGTAGATAGCCCGCATATTTTTAACAAACATCAATCTTTGATACAGTAAAGGTACCTTAAGTCGATCAGTAATTTCTAAAAAGTTCTCATAAAAAGGGTCGGCGATGCGGTACAAAAAGAAGCAAGACATGTACCTTATATTCTTCAAACAACAATAGAAATATGTATATGTTGTGTAATTCTTCCTCTTTCAAGGAAAATTCTACTCACAGCCTAAATTTTTAGTTTCGGCATTTGAATAAGCTAAAAGTTTTTACATTTAACAAGATTTTTCTAAAAAAAAAGGATAAAAATATTTTCTTTGTCTTAATATCACAATTTGTTGACTTCAAGTCTTAGGGCCAGAGCTACTCGATTTTTACTCTGTTGCGATACACTCAAGGTTTCGCATCTGAGACATGTTGTTGTGCATTGACACTTACAATTCAGAATCAGTCGCAAGGTATTCTTCTTTTCAAACGCTATTAAAATATTGCAGAATTGAGAAGATACACATTTGAGAACGTTTCATCCCTTTTGCGTCTTGCTTACTACATAAACATCAAAATGTCTCTCTAAATGTAAAAAAGTGAAATTCTACCAAAAAGAGTGACTACAGTAACCACTCTCGCTTTCGAGTGAATTTCCACTCTTCGTCGAGTGACATTTTTACTCAACTAGAGTTAATTACCACTCCAAACAGAGTGCGATCTCGAATTCCACTCTATAAAAGAGTGGCACTCACTCTTTTACATCTAGAGAGCTCGTTTAGTTGTTTCACTCATGGCATTGCTGCTTAAAATGTAGATAAGCAAAAGACACGCATGTTGGAGCAATAGTAGTAGCCATATTTGGTGTGTAGAAAATGTTTGTAATGGCTAAAGATGCTTGGCTCAGCTTTTCCTAGTCAGGCAAGTTCAGAATGAACGACCTGTTTCCAAGGCCTAATGTAGTTTTGAAGACGCATTCATCGTGATTTCAACCAATGCTTCGGTAGCTTGTTTTTTTTTTTGTTTTTTTTTGTTAAAAAGGCACCTCGACGAGATATTGACTTACTTTGGTGAGAAGTCATCTTTTGCAAGTCCAAGTCAAGTCGCAAGTTAATATTTCCGATTCAAATTATAAGTCAAAAAGGGGGATTGAGTCCAATTCGCATGACTATGGTCTACAACTCTGGTAGTACCTTTAAACGAGTTAAAAGTTTTAGTAACTCTGTTCTGTTTCTACTAAGCAACAGTCTCAAGTTACTAAGTACAACCCTATCTTCACTTTCAGACATATTACAGTGACATTTCACGAAGATCGCATGTGAAAAACAAAAATTTCAATTCATGTCATCCAAACCATTCAGCGATATTCCTAATTCAAGATACCTCATTCAAAATATACGTTATTTTCGTCAAAAAATATCTCTACTTCTCGTCAATGTCATAGAATGTAATGTTAAGAAGCACATTAATTACCTCAGATACCTTTTATCTTTCTCTGTTGTTGAATGTTCTGTTTGTCCTTGAATGTTGGTGCTGTTGGAATGTTTGTGAACATTTTTTTATGTAGTACTAAAATAAAAGTACACCATGTGTAGGGTATGGCAAAGTAAGTTTTTGTTTCAAAATTTCTTTGAGACCGGCACGAGGCCGATGCAAATTTAGATAAGATGTGGTGGATTCTTGGTCAGAAGTTATATTTGCGAGTAAAGTCAAACAAACGTTATTACTTTTAAAAGTTGATAGTGTCTATTGAATGCAAAAATGAGTGTTGGTTTAACTCAGGCCTGCATTACCTATGAAATATTAATATCTTGAAACTAAATACTTCGATCAGAATGCATGATGTTTACCATCCTTAAAAATAATAAATTGATAATTCCGAAGGTTGAGCTATTTATATCCTCTCACAGATTAAATCACTTCAAATTTTGCGGGGAGTATGATGAAAACCATAAGTTTTGCTAGAGGTATTCTCGTGTACTGCTTCGTTCACTGCATAAAAGATGAAAACCAGGTAGAAAACGTAAAAGACTGCCACTAACACCCAAATCACTGTTCCACAAATAAGACCGCCCCTAGCCCAAGCCTTGGCAGATCTTGACGATTCCACGGCGCCTCTATAGTCACCAGCTCTGAATCGAGACCCAACCTGATCGAGAAAAACAAAGAAATCCATGGAAAGATGTTAGAAAAGTCAAGTAAATTGTATTAAAATACTTTGTGTAAAAATAATTTCTGCTCGTAATGATTATCCTTAAAATAAGTACTTGCTTACATCAATCACTCACGAAGGCCGGGTATCATAAAATTGTAGTTGGAGTAATGCGAGTTTGGAATCAAACGTCAAAAGTCTGCAGGGATCGAATATTTTTTTTTTACGGACTTGGCTAGACTCAAATGGCTTTGGACTCGAACTTGGCACGAACTCGGACCGTGTTATATAGATTTGCAGTTCAGTGAAAGTAAACTCGAATTAAACTCATTTAATAAGCACTAACTCTTAAGTAAATTTCCATTTATCCCACGCTGTATATATCTACGTAACAATCACTCTATATTACTTGGAGTTTAAGGTTTAACATGTATTCATACTTATATATATATATATATATATTCTCTCTTTTATCTCCTTTAAGTTGTCTTATTCTCTTTGATTCTTAATCATATTTGAACTGTTTTATTTAATTTCTTGGCCCAACATCTTTTTTACTATACTTTTATCTTAGTCCTCCAATTGCTGGGGATCTGGTTTTTGACATCTTTTTTTATTATTTTCACCTTTGTGGCTACATTTTACATCTTTCATCCTTCTTGTGCATTTATATATA
>WURT03137044.1:0-11336 GCA_009936505.3 Holothuria glaberrima | reverse complement strand
GGTAATAGTATACTACGCCCTGTTAGACTACGCTCCGAATACAAGACCCTTAGGCGGTCCATTGACATTTTCAGGATCTAGCCACAACCGTGGCGTTGTGGCAAACATTTTAAGCCCTCACGACTACAATTTACAAATCGACTTGATTAGCCTACTCACCAAACTGTCACCAATGTAGGTTGACAACGATATAAATACTATTACACCTTTAATGAGAGAAAATGTTGATAAATTTTACGAAAAAATGACTTAAAATCATGTGCAAGTGCATCAGGACATCAACGTATAGTTTCACGTTCTGTTCTGTTGTTAATGATCGAGCGATCATGATGTTGTGACATGACTGACTTCACTTTCAATTGAGGAATAATTATTGGATTACAACCTGCATATTATTTTAATATTTTATACTAATCTTTCACTGTGTAAATGAACAGGGGACTGTCACTCAAACAATCGTAAGCAAAGTTGTTTTGTTTTTTAATTCTCACTACATATATGTGCAGACCTTAGGCTGGTGGTTGGATTTTATAGCATGGTTAGGCTTCACTGTCCTAACACATAGGCCTAACTCAATGCAAAACGGAAAGTCACGGATTTGACAAATGGCTTGCACGGATTTTCACGGAAATTGGAATTGCTGAAACGGAAACTGACTCTTTTTTTACGGAAAATTGGTGGTCCTATGTTACAGTAGAATAGAGTGTGAGCAAGTGTCACTGTTTGTGGATAAAAAGGAATTACTGAAATAAAGGTTCAGAAAATATGAGGGGCTTAGTTAGAGTGATTTACACATATTGTACCTCATAATTAATTATTGAAATGCAGGTCACTCTTGATAATTTTGATGCCTAAGTTACGTTTGACTTTGAAGATTTCTACCCTTATACTGTGGCACTGCATATGTGGTAGTATAAAGTAGAAATGAAACTTGTAAGGACCAAAAGAATGATTGTTGGCTGGAATGTTTGGAGAACAATCTCTGGGTACTAGAAGCATACAAAATTGCTCATCATCATGGATGATAAAGTTAGACAACTCGATAAAAGTTGTTAAATTTGTTTCATTAGTTTTGTTGCTGTATCAAAGTTATTTGGTGGGTGCTTTAGCATAGTGTTGCATACGGGACTACATGAAAGTAATTCTGTTTGACTTTGAAGCTGGTGCTGTAAATTCAAGCTCTCTGTAGACCTACAGTATGACTACAACTATTGGAACTACAGTACTGTACAGTTGGCAGACAGTGCCTATGTTTACAATCAGCCACACTGCAAATCAAGATTTAGTTTTACAGTTAACGTTACAGCTAAAGACTGAGGATTATGTGGCCACAATAAGGCCTACATGGCTAGGCAAAACTGAAGGAAGGTTGAGGTTGGGTACTTTTGGTTTGTACCATAAATGATACTTCACACCATTTTTAATTTTCCAAATATTTCACATGGTTGGAATGCCCCTCCCCCCCCCCCCAGAAAAATGCAGCTAGCTCTAACACTGATGTCCTGTACTTGTAAACATCAGCCTCAGAAGACTAATATTTTTGGGTGAAGACCAGAAGGGGACAAACTCATGTTTCAGGACCAAGAAGTTTCAAAAATAGGCTGCAACAGCTTGTATTTTAACCTCGGAAACCTCCAAAATGCAAAATTCCTAAGGGGGCACTGCCCCTTAACCCCCACAAGGGCCCTTAAGGCAGGCCCCTTGAATTCCCAGGGAGGGCCATTACTTCATGATAGCAATGATGCCTTCGGATTCATATTGTGCCAAAATGTTAGCACCCCCACTTTTCAAATTTGGACACCCACAACTGAAATTTCTGCCTCAGAGCCTGCATGCAAATTCACTTGGCGTACAACTAACCATAGTGGCATGAGGATTCACTTGAGTCGGTGTACAACTTCTGGCCGTAGCAATAAGTCAGTGTATTGGTGTGATGATGACTAACAGTGATTGACATAGATTTGCATGAGACCTCTCAAGAGGCAAAGGTCGCAAAAATTCTGTCAAAACTGACCGCACAAGTAACCCCTCAGAATCTAGCATGGCTGCATGTCAATGCAGTCTATAGCAAACGATCATTGTCTATGCAGGTATACGGCTTGAGCCTGCATATAAGCGGTCTGATGTACGAATATCACAGTCCAATAGTTTGTTTAAGTATACAGTAGTTTCACATTTAACTTTCGCAGTCCACAGCACTTTTAGTTTCCTGGACGATGGAAGTCACTTTTCATCATGCATTACGAGATGGTGACTGTGAACATTGTCATCTGCCAGGAGAATTAAGACCTTATTTTTTTCAATTTAATTTCAATTCAGTTCAACCTTATTTCAGCTGTTCTTGTAATACAATACAATTACAAGATCACGGAATACAGAGTATGGTCCAGAGAGGTTTTACAGCTTAGTTTGTAACCAGTTCGGTTAAGTCTGGCCGGCCACAGCCTTTTTCCAGCTGTGGCTCACTGGCTTGTTTTCCCTACTCCATTGCTTAGTATGCTGAGCACCAAGCACAATGGCAGTAAGTTCTATTTTTGAAGTCTTTGGCATGACCCGGCCAGGATTCGAACCCCCCACCTTCCAGCTGCAAGTCGGATGCTCTAACCACTTGACCATGCAGTCGGTTCAGAGAAAGAAACAGCCAAGGAGATTAATACACAGAAAGCTACTTACTGTAAAGCTTTTAGATGGTGAATCCTCTTTGAACAATACTGTACATAAAGAGGTCAAAATAGTAACATACTGTAAGGTATACATACAGTATGTAAACAATACATGCAAAACACGAGTAAAAAAATAAAAAAAAAAAAAATTAGCAAAAAAGGAATCAGTTACAGACACAAGGCTAGAGACAGTTAATATGTGGATAAACTTATTTATAATAGGTACTGTAAGTAGATACAATGCGTGACGTCATAAAAATGTAGGGAGTGTAGGAGAAATTTTTATTTTATGTGGGAGTGTATTCCAGGTGAGAGGCCCCAAAAATATGATGTGACGTTGACTGATTGAAAGTCTACACAATGGGATTACATAATGTAAAGAATTTCTAGTGTCATAACAAATTAACAATGAACATAGTGATTGAAAAGGTTGGTAAAAGAATTTTGTAACTATTTATTAAATGACTGGAACATAAATACAGAAATGTGATGTTTTATAATATCGGGCAATGACAAACAATTATATTCTTAAGAACTGGCTTAGTATGATCAAGACTGGTGACTTCTAATCAATTGCACAAAATATACACTTTTGGATGACAGGTATAGTACAGTAGTTTGTTTACATGAACGTCTGCAGCATTTCCCCCCACGATAGCACAATAAGATAGAAAGGGTAAAATAAGTGAACTACAGGTAAATAGCAAGGAGAATTTTAAATGGGAGGTTTTTTAACTTAAATATAATACTGGATCCCTTAGCGAGTTTCTTGCAAAGGGTTTCAATGTATGTGGTATCCAGTTTAGGTGAGGATCAATAGTTACTAACAGTATGCTGGTAGAATCAGAGAAGGGTACAAAGTTGTTTTGTATTAAGATGCCAGCGGTATTGCCAATAAAATTGATTCTCTTCTGGTACAGCCTAAAAAGAAAAGCTATGGATTCATTTGAAGAGAAGCTTATTTGCAGCGAACCAATTTGTTACTTTAATCATCTCGCTTTGAAGATAATGTATTTAAGTGAATCAATGTCAGAATGCTCATAGAAAATATTGGTATCATCAGCATACAGAGTGAACTTTAGACAAGAACTTGTGAAAGGTAAGTCATTTATATAAATTAGGAACAATGAAGGTCCAAGAATAGAGCTTTGCGGAACACCTGTTTTGATATTGCACATGTGAGAATTAACATTTGATATGTTAACTTACTGGCTGCAAACCTCTCTAAGCCCTCTCAATCATATTATCTGTTCACACAAAACAACCAACTATTATACAGTTCCGCTACAATGTTATATATATACACACTAACAAGGTACATATAGGACACTTCTCTAGACAAAACACTATACTTGGCCTAATTTTACACTTTAATGCCAGCCGCAAACCTCTGTAAATCCTCTCAATCACATTATCTGTTCAAGCAGAACAACCAACACCTCTTTGGACACATATTGTTCATAAGATACAGTGATTCTAAATGGAAAAAATCCTTCCTTAAAAATTGGCATTTTCAAGGTGTAGCGTCAGTCGTAATTTACATTGTACGATTACATATGGCAGTAGCCTGCGCAGCTACTGTATCCATGCGGTCTCTCTTACAAAACAAGTAATGCAAGGTAAAGCAGATACATACTGTACGCACTGCACGTTAGCGGGTGATGTACAAGATTTGGAAAGGAAAAGTTATGGTAGTAAATTAAGACTTTACGTCCGTACTTTGCTATACGAAGAAAATCAGTTGTGACCATGCTTTACAGGTGGAAGACTCCAGATTTTCAATGGGTCATAAAGAAGGAAGGACTGTGTGTAGGGAATAGGGATGCCCCTTGTCATTCTCATTTTCAAGTGAAATTTTCTTCTGGGTACAGAGGCACTTCACTACCAATTCCTTGAAGAGAAGAAGCACCTCGTTCTGATAAAGACATCACTGCTTGAAAGTGTCCCAAAAGGCTACAGGCTATACATATGTTTTTAATGAAGACGGAAGAAACAGAGGTTTTAGAGGCTACATGTATGAATGATAAAAGTACAGTATTACTGTAGTTCCGTATTTTCAAAAGTGATTTGCATAAAACAATCTTCTTTCTTTTAGTACTGGAGAGATTAGAGCTTGTAGCTGTTTACCCCAGTGTTCAGTGACATCTGAAATGTTTATAAATGATTGAAATAATTGGATCATTTGAATAATCGTGATTGTACTTTATTTTCTTTTTTCAGAATAGCGCAGTGTTTGGATGGAGTATGACTTCATTGTATACACTGAGCTGTGATCTTAGAGAAAGAAAAGACTATGCCAGGAAAACTGGAAACTGATTCTTTCTTTGATTCTGATGACCAAAGCTCAAGCCATTTGAAGGTAACTTCTGACCACTCATATCCAAACAAGAAGCTGCTCTTTGGCCAAGAAATTAATTTAGCAAACAACCAACCATCCAGTCGCTCAACGTCCGGACATTATTCAGGTAAAACAGACGATGATAAAATGTCTAGAAGAGGTAGCTTGGATGGTTCTATAGGGGATAAGTCCGCTCGCTCCTATACTGTGTATTCTAGACAGTCTAGATCTCCTGCAAACTCATACCAGTATTCAGACTCCTTTGATTCAGAGGATTCAGGTCAAGACACCAGACATGCCACTCCTGCTTCAAGAAAGGTCAGGAAGAAGGACCGTTCTGCCATCAGTCGGAAAGCACCCACAAAGTCAACTAAGTCGTACAGCAGTTTATCAACAAACGCTAGAAGAACTACCACCAAAAAAACAGGTGTGCACCTAACTTATTGTATCGTGTGTAATTAATATTTGTAAAATCTGAGAGACATTGTTTGTGCTGAATGCCATGCATGGAGGGAAAACAAAAATTATTTTAAAAAAAGTGTTTTGGCAGTTGTCTTGCAGTTGGAAAGATGCCACAGTATGTGCTTCTTGGGGTGAGAGAAGGGCAGGAAGAGAACTGAGGTCACTGATTTTGTTTTCTTGGTTTAAAGCTGACCAGTTTTGAGTAAGGTGGGATTCCATCAGTGGTAATGTTTAAATACAAGTCCTCATTAGTCAAAGAAAACTTCTGCACATATTGTACTTTGCTGTACTGCAGGCATATTGCCAGACTTATATTATTTCACAGGAGTACGAATACTTGTATTTGATTAATTGCCAGTAGTTGCCATTAACTCTTTGAAAGTCTAATTAATTAATTGTGATCAAAACCTTTATTGCAATTATATTATATGGAAACATGCATTGACACTTAATCTGCTGTTTAAATATATAGCCTGACCAGTGGCATACGCAGGATTTGTGTAAAGGGGGGGCCATGCAGTTCCGGATTTTCCGAAGACCTTTTTTTTTTTTGCTTTTTTGCACTTCATTCCTTGAAGACCGACTTCCGTTGACATACTTGCTTGATCCGAATTCTAGGACACTTTTTTTTTGCTTTTTTGCACTTCAGATGTCGGAGATTTTTGAAAATTTAGGTGTCCTTACAAAAAATTTTATTTTTAGGAACTAAAAAAAAAAGAAATTGGCATCCGTGAGGGGGGCCATGGCCCAATGACCCCCCCCCCGGGTATGCCACTGAGCCTGACCTATCAAAAATATCACTTAAGCTGTTTGTCTGAAAATATTTCGTAAGTACAGTGATGGTGTTCACACAATGCTGCACTCCCTTACAAATTTTTTCATCAAGTTTATGCAGTGTCAAAACTTGGAAAGATTTGTAATGGCTGTATTTCGGCAATGAATAAAAGACTTGAACGACATCATAACTGTAACTGACTAGCGCTGTAGTTGCCAGAAGAGCTGTTTGATTAATCCACTGCAAAAACAAAAAAGAGGGTAGGACTGTCAGCCCTTTCTTTACAGTAATTGCCAAATTTACCATGCCATTGTTCAGTTATTGTTTTAAAGACAATTATCTTTGAAATATTATTCAACAATAGCAAAGATTTCTGCCCTTCTTACTGTAAAATGTTGTTGGTAACAAGTGGGGGAGGATCTGTTAGTATGAAATTATACGCATACAGTAAGAGTGAAGCTAACATTTTAAAATCACCCCACCAGTGTTACCAGCATTGTAATACTTTTGACAAGCTTGGTAATGTGATCAGAAAGTCATTGTGTGTAAACTGAGGTGAATTATTAGTGAGGTCGAGGTTGGTGTAAAGGTTAAGCTATTGTTTTTCCATCTGAGCTGACTTTCACTGGTATTTTGAAGAATGCATCCTTGATATTAAGTTAAAAATGACCTGATATGTTTTCATGTTTCTTTACAAATTATCAGACTTTATACTGTACAGTATATGTGAGGTATCATTGTGCTATATACTGTACAGTAGGTGGGTAATACGTTGGCCATAGCCCCTACAGTTTTCAGTTCCAATAAAAAGAGCACATTCAAAGCTTTTATTTTGACACGAAATATTCCAGAAAAGTTGGGTTTAATTGGGTTTACATTAATGAATAGACATGTTACTTCAACAGACTGCATAAAATTGACTGCAACCCAATAAATTCAAACTGACATAACACCCAATCCACCATGGAACAATAACAACATCGCATATGAGAAATCAATGAAATCATTGCAAGCTTTATTTACCGTATTAAATACAAAATGAAGTTGTTGTTGATGTTGTTTTTGTGTTTGATGAGAGGTCATTTCAGTTCACATGGAACAATAAAAAACATCACATCACATACGAGAAATCAATAAAATCATTGCAAAATAGATATGATTTGATGTGTGCTATCATTTATCTCTGCCATCATCCTGTCCTCAAGGTCCAAGAAAAGGCACTGGTACTAAATCTGTTGGCAACAGTTCCAGTCGCACAATGAGCCTGGCCAGTGTGCAACAATCTCCTAGAGTAGCTAATGAGGTAGCCCAGAGGATGCTTTCAGCAAAAGGCCATACCATCAGTAGGCTGCGAAATGAATTGGAGGAGCTCAAACTCAAGCACGATGATATGCTCAGCGAAAACAGACTTTTGAAGCAAGTACAGCGTCGACAGGAGAAGGCACTAGCCAAGTTCCAAGATGATGAGGCAGAGTTGCCACAGCTTTTGAAGAAACACAGCGCAGAGCTGGACAGCTTGAATCGAAGAATACGGAAATATCAACAGAAGGACAAAGACAAAGAGAGGAGAGCTAAGGAGCAGCATGAACAGCTGCTGAAGACAAGGGATGAATTAAGCAGGCTACAGGACCTGGCAGCAGACAAGGGATTGAAGGAACGGGATCAGTTAAGAAAAAGGGCAGACCGGGTGGAAGAAGAAATTGAAGAAAAAAATCAAAGGCTAAAGGTGAGAAAGTAGTGTATTGGGCATGGAATACAGTTGATCTTATCCATATGTACAGTATTTTAGAAAAATTTGAGTGTTGCCTGTATGCAGGTCATGATAGGCAGTTCTTATGTAAGGAACTCTATGGCTTCCGTGCTGTGCCCTAACACTTGCCTGATTGCCTGAGGTAGCTTGAAATTTGGATGACAAGCACTCTTTATTTCAACCTGCCTTATCATACAATTCCAAGAGAAACTGGTTGCTGGTAAAAGACTTTCACATGTCTGTAACGAACAGTAATTATCAGCACACAGCTAGCATCATCTGTTCTTAAAAATCTAAGAATACAGTTTTGCTCGGCTATATGTCACTCAAGGGCAATAAAAACAGGTATCATGACAAATCAATTCTGGAAGCTACTTGCCTGTTCTATCAAGTTGCTTTAAGAATCGGTGTAGTTTTGACCTTTTTAAATTTTTGCTTCTACAGTACCTGTATTCTTGTTGGCTTTGTAGAGGCGTTTTACTTTAAAATAGACTGTAAGGGTAGGTAGATGCTAAAATTTAAATGGTGCAGTTTTATTGCCATTGTGCAATTTTTGCAGACTGTTCAAGTGAACTCAAAGGATATGCTTTCATCAGACAAACTGTAGAGCAATGCCCAATATTTGGAGGCAAGTTTTAACTTGATGTGATTCATTAAAAAAATCCACAACTGGAAAAAAGCCACAATCGGAAAAAAGCCGTGGCCGGCCCGGCTTAAACCAGTTGATTACAAACTGAGCCGTAAAACCTCATCTAACTAACTAACTTCATTAAAAAAATTGGCTGATTTAGATTACCTTCAAATGTGTATAAAGTCCACATGCATAAAAACACTGGATTGTCTTTTTTAAGGTGCTTCAGGCATGCACCAAATCAGGTAAATGCTTTGTTTTACATGAATTCTGAAGTTGCCATCTTTGTAAGTTTTGTCATTGTACAGTAATGTCGAGGGTAGATTCATTGTTAAAATTGCCTCTCTAAGATAATCTTTTGTGGAGTATTCGAGCATTTTCAAACTGTTTTGTCTTCCTTTTACCATGTCAAAGGATCTGGAAAAGTATGTTGAAAACATGAAGAAAAACCATCGGAGAACAGAGCACGAGTGGAGGGTGAAAGAATTAGACATCAAAAAAAGATTGAGAGATACAGAGATGGAGAGAGATAACCTACGATATAGATTGAAGGTAAGTAAATGTTTTCTATTCCATACATGGAAATGTCTATATTTAAGCATGTAACAGTTGAGCAAAGACATCTCACAAGAGAAGTGTTATTCAAAATAAAGGAGATACTGTGCTTCTGTAGCTGGTCTTTGGAAGTTTGGTTGGTACCAGCTCAGATCAAACAGTTATTTGTTATTTGTCTCATTCTTGAAGTTTTAATAATACTCTCAATCAGTAGAAAGGAAATGCAAAAGATCTTGTCATCTGTTACAATATGAAGTACAGTATCAGGAGCCATTATCCACTGTCTCATTATTGCCACTTGCTAAAGAAATTTGAATTTATTGTAGATTCCGATGCTAGGCCCGTTGATGGGTATTAGAATATATCAACTTGGGTTGTATGTAAAATAAAGAGATGGCTTTTTGTCTTGTTGGTGCAAGAACTTTCCAAAATAAGGTAGCAAAATTTAGATATGGCTCTTTATCACATTTTGTCAATGGTTTCTTGTTGAGGGACTTCCAGCCTGTATGGGTTTATGTCAAATGTATGAAACAGTAAGTTTTGAGTTTTATTGTACACCTTACCTCAAAGTGTTGGGTCATTGACATACACACACATCTTGTTGCAAAGCCACTTGTTCATGTATGAATAGCTCAGTGAATGATATTGGTAGGGGATCAAAATCAAATTTAAGTATCTAATGAAAAAGGAAAGTCCATGTAAGCTCAATAACCAGCTACTCTTTGGTAACCTTGTCAAGTAAGTCATATTGTACAGTATTAAGCATGGACTACATTTTCTGTGCTATCTTCTTTCAAATTACACCTCCATATATCTCTAGAATGAGAAATTGCCATGAGAGAAGCATAAACATGAAGGTTTCTCCTAAAAGTAGATATGAATTATGAAAGCACTTGTAGTGTTCATCTCTTTTCATCAAGACAGAAAAAAGTTCTCGAAAAATTTATTAATTTTACGCACTGTATCAGTGACAAGTGTATCCTGGAAAGGTGAATACCCTGGAAAACATTTCCAATTTATGGTTAATTTGTCTGGTCATTGAGCTTGATATTTATAAATTCAATTTCAGTATCGTTGTTTTTACTGATAAGGTAAAACCTACATGTACATCATTACACAGCAGTAGTAGAGGTACTGTAATACACTCTGGTAATTAATTTTTTTCTTTATGAAAGCTATGTTACATTATGTACTCCTCTGCTGATCACCCACAGTACCATGTTTTATGGGGTTGTGAAAGGTTACAGGTGTGCAATGAGGTATTTTCTGTTTGTTGCAGGAAAAAGAAAAAGAGTTGGATGTGAGAAACATATACAGCCATCGAATTGCCAAAGACCCTTTAAGACTGAGGGCACTGAGTGAGACAGACCCTATGCGCTATTCACTTACACAATCGATGTCAACAGAGGAACAATCCCCAAGGTCAGAACAAAAGCCCTCCCCTAGACATGTTGCCAAACATCACAGGACCAGTTCTTTTAGTAAAGTTGAACATGAAGCAAGGACAGAACTGAAAGAGGAATTCAAGTCTGGGAAACCTGACAAGGATGAAAGGTTTTCATATGAGCGAGAAGTATCATCTGATTCCCTAGAGGTGTCAAATAAGAAGGAGAAAGAGAAAGAAAGGGTTGTAGAGGAAGAAAAAGTGGTAGAAGCAGAGAAGGTACAGAAGGATGTTGCAGTGACCAAAGAGTCTCCAAGAAGGGAAACCACCTTTGAGATGAAGAAAGAAGAGAAAGTTGATGAAGAGAAGGAAGATGAACATTTGAAGATATTAAGGATGCTTGATGCTGATGTACAGAGTCTTGAAACAAAGAAAACAGCACAAAAGCCGTCCCAGGGTTCTAATAAACCAGAAAATAAAGGAAAGGTAATACATAAGTGGTAATTTTTTGCTGGATGTTGTTCATGTTAATATGATTTCTGATACATTTTGGTTGCTAGGATGCAGCTTTGTGGGGAGTAAAGTGTTAAAGTAATATTAATAATACAAGCATGGCAGTGTCATTAATTACCCTTGCAAGTGTAGTTGGTATCATGCAGAAATTTTATTGTAACTACAGACAAATACAGGTTTGTGTTTGTCTTTTGTCAGGGCCTAAAAGATAGACTTCGGATTGAAGTCATCACCATGGAAACTTTTGAATCCAGTTCTTTAAAAT
>WURT03137033.1:0-11337 GCA_009936505.3 Holothuria glaberrima | reverse complement strand
CAAATCAAAGCACCACCCCTGGCTGAGCCTGCATGCAGTTTTTCCTTTGGATGATGAAGTATACCCCCAATTTTCATGGTAACCCCATATATTGAAACATTTGGTGCCATTTTGCATCTGGGTACCCTCCCCTTATTGACTCCTCACCAGAACAGGAGAGAAGTTTTAGGTCAGATGTCCCCCCACCCCCACTTCCAAAATCAAATTGACACCCCTGAAAAGAGGGCATTTTACAGTAAGAGCAGCTCTTTCTCCAACCACAACTACACTGAAGATGAGATTCCACATACTCCTATGAACTACAAAGTCTCTTTAGAGCAAATATCCCAAACTTCTGGTTTATCAATTCAGTAACAAGCAACGTACCTGTCACCAGACTATTATTACACTGACCAGTACCTGGCACCAGGAACAGCAAACTAACAGCAACAAGCACCCTCAACAGAAGGAGGTAGAAAGTTGAAAAGGGTGTTGGGCAGGTGAAAGGGTAGAGATTGGGACAACAAATGGCTTTTCAGTGTTATTAGTCTGCTGTACATGGGGGCTGGAGTGAACCAGTGTAATAAAATGTGGGAGCCAGGTAAGAAATGGAGTGTTGTGAAAATGACAATATCCAAAGGTAACTACCCTTTAAAGACAGATGCTCATCACCCCAAGTTTGACTTTAACTCGTGGATAAGCAAGTCTCAATGTGTCTGCATTTTGATTGACATCAGAGTTACAACATTCAAAAGATGCAAAGTAGCTCGTATTACACTGCATGCGAAGAGAGAGTTCTGATTACACATTGGGGCCTTGTGTGTTTAACAGGATGCCTTAAGTGATAAACTAGGTTTGTGTCTGCACAATGAGAAGCTAAAGACAGTTGCGGGTGGGGCTAGAAGTAACATAGTTGGGAGAAATGGAACTGCCTGGGATGATGAGTATCTGTCTTTAAATAATCTATGGTGTGAATTAAGCAGAGATGTAACGAAGTCACTCTTTTCTCAGCAGGTCGAGTCAACTGGAGCTATTTTAGGGAGTCAAGTCATTGCCTCGAGTCTCTTTGTTTTTTCAAAAGGGCAAAATTGCCCAGAATTTTTCAAGTCAGGTAGTGTTGGTGGGATGTGACTCAAGTCCCAATTTGATTACGAGCCTGGAATTATGACAACAGAGACTCACCTTGCCGTCTTCAGCACCTGTGGCTATGTGCTGACCATCAGGGGAGAAATCTAAACAAGCCATACTATTGTAATGACCTTGTTGCTTCAACACATAGCATTCACTTTGCCACTCCCATACCAGTAGTTGACCCAGTCCTGAACAACCAAATGCTATCCAATCTCCAGTGGGGTTAAAGGTCACAGCTGCTATTCTTTGGTCTGATATGCTGCATTGAGAAAATTTAATGTAAAAAACTAGTTCCATAACTACAGCTGTATTTTTCCATTTGTATAAAGTGCATATAATTCTTACTGCAATGCAAAACTTGATGTGATCTATTAGACATATTTTTATATACAAATTAAAGATATAAAGAAGAAAAACATACCCTCAAACTGCAATTTTTAAATATTATGTAGCTTCTAACGGGAGGGCCTATGTGTCTGCATGATTTCAAGTTATTATGTGTATAATTTGATTTTATCACAAAGTATCCATTTCATCAGTGTTGAACTCATTACTGGTATTCAATATACCAATTTTTTCTCATTTTCATCCTGAGTTGGTATAGGCAAAATTAACCTGAAATGCGAAGACTACCCACATGGATACATCTCAATGGATACTTCATAAAAATCTTACATTATTGTCCTGTATCTGACTAAAAGTCCCGATATTTTACCTCGTGTTGATGTAATAACAATTTAATGGCAGTGTGCGAAAGCGTTTGGTTTAGCATAAAGTGCATTTGTTTTTCAAATGTAAGTATCAACTTGGTACTGGAGCAGCATCAGATCCGTACCAGCCAATGACCAGGATTGAAATAGCTGAAAATTTGTTGTTTGCAACATTGATTCGACACTGTTTTCTATGACCGAGGCTTTCACAGGTTACCAGACTCTACTTCAGAGTCGTGACTCCTGGCTGGAAAGGTAGGAACTCTTTCCCATGGAATTGCAACTCTGGGCAAATGTTCAACATTGTCACACATATGTACCAAAACCATTATTTGGAGATTAAGTATGTTTTCTGTCACAGGCTTTAATGTAGTGTTATAATACAACTAGCCTTTGGCCTTCTCATTTACACAGTAACAAGTATTCTTCCAGTTGAAGATTACAAACCTCCAGTACTGGCAGTCCAGCACCTCAGCCAATGAGACACTGTAGTGTAGGCATACAGGACAGTCTAGTAATGAAAAGTTTACGGCTGTTGTTGAATATTTTGCGGAAAGAGTTATGACATTGTTGTAAGAGTCACCCTTTCATTCTGAGCCATGATTAACAGGGCTGAGAAAACTTGACTCCAAACATATTGGAATCACCCAAGCCTACTGACATCCCTCTCAGAGCCTCTTTTGAATAGTCTTCACCTTGTTTTCATTCTTCCTTTGTCACTTGTTGGCTTGGTGGTTGAGTGTACTGCTTTGCACACTAGAGGTCCCCAGATCAAATCCCAGTGGATCCACTTGGAAATTTTCTGGGGACCAAAAATTACTTGTTCAGCACAGCTGTTCACAGTGATGTTGAGGGGGTTTAAATTGGAAAATTTTAATTGGGTTTGTCCGTTTTAGGAAGTTGTCAGATTCAGGAAGTTGTCTGACTCAGGAAGTTGTGAGCTTTGCTCAGTTCAGCTGTTGAGCAGTGGTGTAGAGCAAGGAACCTCCACCCCTCCCAGCCTTTGGGAAAGTGGCTAAAGACTGGGGATACACTCATGTCCATCGGATGGGGACGTTAAATGGCGGTCCCGGGAGCAGGATTGGGAGCAATTAGTACACCCCCGCCTCGTTAACCTCTGGGCACTAGTCAAAAAGAGAAGGCAAATCTCGCCTTTGTTTATCCACGCTCATTCTGGTATAGGGTCGTTAATGAGCCAATTGGCTTCCTGACCCTCAAAATATTAAACGTTAAACTTAAACTTAAAATAAAACCTGCAGGAAGAATGTAGACATTGTGAGGACTATCTAGAAGAGGCTAAAAGTGCTTAACCCTGCATTATCTGAAAGTGACATAAGATCACAGTATACCAAACAGTGTGGATGGGATGATCACAGTACCTGAGAGACTGTGCTTGACTAAATGAGAGTGAATGAGGTTACAGTGTCTGAAAGTGTGTATGGGATTTTATCAACAGAGGGAGTGAATGGGATTATTATAACTGAGAGTATTTGTGAATTAGCAGTGTGCATGAACTAGCATGTGTCTAAGAATGTGTGTGGGGTAACAGTACCAGAGAGTGTGTATTAAACTTCAGTACCTGAGTGTGTACAAGATCACATGCAGTGCCAGTGAGAGTGAATAAGATACTGTACTTTACCTAAGAGTGTGTATGAGATTAAAGTCTGGCATCTCATGCAACTGGAAGACACCTGTTGAGAAGGCTGTCACTAAGATGTGATTTTTCTTGTGGTAATCTGCACAAGTAGTCTCAGCATGTTCTCCTACTTCAGAATTATTGTAAAACCAGCTGGAATGGTTGAAAATACAAACATATCACCATTTAATGAATATCTTTTCCAAACATGTGTCATCAAGGAAACTCATTTTGTTAGACCTGCAAGGCATCAGCATCATAATGTCAATGTTAAATATATATTTTACAAGCTAAGGTCTGGCAAAATACCAATGTACTCAAACAAAGCCAGTATGCAGATATATTCAGGATAAATTGGCCTCTCTGAAATGATGAGCTGTCATGACTCATGTCAGATAGTACTTAGTACCTACTATCTATTTTTAAACAGGTTGCTGAGTATGCTATTCAGTCTTGTTTGTCTCAGATTAATTTTCACGCATCCTGCACTTGATAGCACACCTGGTAATCTTTCTGATTTCCTGTTACATGTGTAGTGTACTTGAGAACTGGAAATTTCATGTCTTATCCCATCCCATTTTTATTTTGTAGGTGTGGTCAATTTCACTTTCTACAGCTTCCTATTGGTCATACAATATCATCACATTAAATAATATTCATTTTTAAGGGTGCCTCAAAACTTTTGACCAATCAGGAGACTGCAGTTACTTTCCGTATGATTCCCATACAGCAACAAGGCACATGAGGCCTCCAAAAGCCACACAAGCTTGATCACACTTGTGTTGCAGACTTCTAAGAAGAAACACATTACGTTATCCACTCAGTGTAAATAAATAATTTATGGTCGGCCTTTAATAAATCCATTTTTAATCATAGTTTTTGTGTGAATGAAAACTCAATCATCGAATAAATGACCTTAAATCAACACAAACTGTCTTCATTTTTTGCTGAATTCATCTTTGGAGATACACAACAAGATCCCGTACCATGGGTTTGCAGGAGCGATTGGACCACAACACAACCCTCAATTGATTGCCACAAGCATCTTTCAAAAAATGCATGTCAGAGCTTCCTACATTTGCAACAGCCTTAGGCTATGGATTGATTACATTACACACCCCACTTAGACAATACAATGGTGGGGTGTAATAAAGCAACTGTTTAGTGCAGTCAATAAAGCATATTTCACACCACCATACCCTGCTAAGCCTGAGAGCTAAAAATGTGATACCAAATGGTAATCTAATGATCCTTTAAACATCCTGAGAAATTATACCTCTTTACGAAAATTTTCCCCATACCAAAATGTCGACTGATACCGCACTTTTCCAGCAAAAAGTGCTGTATCACAACTCCTAACCTGACTTCCTGTTTCACAGCTTTTCCTTGCCCCTTCTCTTGCCCAGTCACACTGTGGACTGCATCAGCACTCACTAATCCACTGGTGTTTACTCTGTGAGATTGAAGCCTTTGTGTAGGCCCTACTCAGGTCTGCATACAAGAGTAACTTGTTGATAAGTTAATCCTTTTAGGGAAGATGAGGGAGGCTGGATGAACAAACATCAGGTGTGAATAGATAAACAGCTGGCTGACCATTTTGGTACAGGAGCAATTTTCCTCATGTAGCCTTTTCAAGATTTTCTCAATATTCTTCGGCCATCTGTGCCACACACTCCATGTGAGGCAATGGACAAAACAATGTCACCAAATGTCACCAGAATGTACTCATTATGAAAGTTTACCTTTCATTTTTTCTGGTCCCCAAAACCTGTTTTCATTCCAAAACTGCAGTAATGTAGCTTCCAACTCACCTTTTTGTTTAACACCTTCAAGGGCCTTCTCTTGATAAACTTATTCACACAGGCAAAGGGAACTACTTTCTACTAGCAAAGCTGTGTGTGTGTTTATTCAACCCTAAGCTAGACACAATACCCATTGTGTTCCTTAAGGGTAAGCTGAAGTGGACCTTTATTGAGATAATCTTTAAAGGAGTGACAAAATTGAGGTACATAAAACTTGACCAGTTCCAGAGAAGGAAAATCTTTCCTCATGTGGGTACAGTCACCTCAACTTTGACACTATTCTTACTAGATATACCAACTACTAGAAGCATAATGGAAAACTGTTATTAATTGACCCTCACAAGATATTCAATACAAGAGTTACTCCCTTCAATTACTCTTTTCTTTCCAATGATGTAGCGTGAAGTCAGTGCATAAGGTCTATTGTAAGAAACAGACATAGGTGCAGCTCGTTTAGATTTTAAAAAATGAATTTTCAACTTTTCCAGACATGAAATCCATATGTTTCAAGTTGTTTAAAAAACTATTTAAAAACGTTTCTTATGACCCTGTCTATACTTACTACTTCCTTTTGCTAATTTTGAAATTCTTCCTCTTTTCACTGTATTCTGGATTAGCGCCCTCTTTTACTGCTTGACTCTCAGATTCCTTTTCTTCCTGCTCTGTCTTTGGCTGGATGAAAGTGGGGACTGTTTTCTTCACTGGTTTCTCAACAACTTTCACATCTTCTATTTTAGTGTTGCATTCCCAAGCCACTAAATCACATCTTTTACTCAAAGAGTAAAACTGATGTACCAGGTCAGGAATATGTTCAGCTCATAGATATTATTACAAACGAAGAGAATGCATTCTTTAAGAAGTTACACGAGACATAAAGCAGTCCAACAGGCATATGAGGTAGAGATCTGGGTGCAGCAGCCTACATAGCTACTGCCCCCCCCCCCCCCCCCCCAGCAGAAATATTGTCAATTTTAGGCTAAAAATGCCAGTTTTCAGTGCAAAATTTACATCATGATTGTTTGCAAAGACTTGAAAATTTCAGGGCAATTATCTTTCACTGGGCCCCTAACGAATTCTCTTCCCATACCAAAATAAGTGTATGCTACCTTTCATGTTTAATCAATTCATATTTTGAGTTTTACATAAAGTTTATGAAATCTAGATAATTGTAGGAAAAGATACCTGTAACATATATCTGTAAAGGAGTTTCATAATAGTACTGTAAATCAAACTCCTGCAAATAACATTAAGAGATGATGACTCCAGTATCTAAATGGTAGACATGTTCTCCTCATAATTTAAAATTTTCATGTTTTTTTTATTTTATTTCATGCAACTCCCTGTACCTATGTGCTCCTTATACTTTAACTACTACTACTAATACAGCAAGAGTTTAAGCAGGAAATGAAACCAATGCCAAAAGTCTTAGTTCTCCTCAACAGGAAAATAATCAATTTGTTGTACAGAAAATTGCCATATCGTTTTAATGACGACTTGTGAAGAACGATAGAGTTAAAACACAGGTAGGAGGAAAACTTTATTTTCATGACATAAAGTTCTCACTGAAAGAAATTCATCGCTTAATTGGTCATGAATAATTTGTTTATACAACCTTTCAAATTTACAAATGATGCAACATTTATATGAAACCTTGTAGTATTTAATATTTTGTGAAAGTGAAGCTTCTGCCAGATTTCATTGTGAGACTAAATGAAATGATGAAAGATGTTTTCTGCCTGCAGTGTACCATTTTGATACAATTTAAGTGCAATACACCCCTTTAACAGCTTTTATTGTAATGATGTGTATCCATTCATTCAAATATTTCTATACATACATACTTTTTAAAGAGGTGGGGGACGGGCATTTTATGACACTTACACATCTTCCCCAGAGGTATGAAGGTGTGAACACACAACAGCCACACAGGTAAGATTATGTAAAACTTTAGAGATTATTCCACACAAATACGGTAACCATAAGTGTATAGCACACATTTTCTCTTTAGTACAATTGCAATCTGGTAATTTTTCTACCACATTTAGTGAGAACCATGTAGAACCAATCAAATCCTATCAATATATCAAAAACCAATTTTTGTTTTCATTCACATGAAGGTATACAATGAAGATCATGATGATTAGGCTACCATGACTCCTCAATAATAAATTTTAGTCTCATTTATATCAGTTTTCTTCAATTACAACCTCTAACCCCTTCCCCTAACCCAAACAACCCTTCACTACCCCCACCCCCCACCAAATCATCCCTTTCGCTAGTTGTGAAAGGATACATTTAAGGAATTTTCTTCAAAGAAGGCTGCAACCACACAATCCTTGTGTCCTGTGAAAGATTTGATGAGGAAACAGTCTGTCTCATGTACAGCATACACCCTGGTCAACATGTCTTTAGAACCAACAACAAAAAACCTAAAAGAAATGACAAAGAAATTGCAGTCAGACAAACTTACCAAGGAATATGAAATAAATACAAATTATACATAAAAATACTTATAAAATTTTTTTTTTGCCTAATTGTTACTAAAATAATTCAATCATATAAGATTTATTCACAAGATGGTTAACAGATCAGACAGAAACAAATTTTCATAGCCCTTTGTTAGAACGCACAACCACGAATTACAAATGCTATGAATACAACTTTAACCAGTGGGCAACCTTTCACCTTTAATCCTTTCTTTCTCACCCCCTCACCCCTTTCCCACAAATCAAGAGCAATGTCCCAGTATTAAAAACTACTTGTGAAAGCAAAGCACAAGACAATTTTGTGCATGCTTGTTCATTTCATTGTCACTTTTCTTTTTAACCCACCATGAGTCTTGGCCCTCATTTAAAAAAACATTGCCTGCCGTTTGTTTAAAAATTCTATAGCATATCTTGCCTTCATAAAAACACATTAATGAGACATGCATGTTACTCTAGAGTACACATTTAATTAAAACAAACCTGTTACAACAAAAAGGATTAATTAATCTCAGTAACCAAAACGGGAAACAATACTACTACTATTTGAGATCATCAAAAGTTTGCCATATCACCCAAGTGGAAAGGCAGAGGAAGGGGGTGTTTTTCATGGGAGAATCTACAAGGAAAATAAGAGGTAAAGGAAGGGGCTGCTGCTGAACTTAGCTGTCATTTATTTTTATTTTGCCATTGCTATTGTCCAAAGTTTATCATAATTCAAATATCTTACAGTTTATAGTTTTACAATGCTCCATAAGGGTACAGGTGCTGGGAGAGTTCAATGGGAGTAAAAAGGGTGGTAATAAGACAAAGTTTTGGAACCACTGATGTGGCTAATATGTTACCGACTATCTGAGGTCCAATCTATACATGTGTTGTCATCGTAAGCTCCATAGTATGTCCGATGCCACCTCAATGGGTTGAAAGAATTGGTCCCACTTCGAGGGCTGTAATAAACCTGAGCAACTCTACCTTTGACCAAGGCAATGTACCTGGATATGTTTGAAGAATGAAAGTAGGAATTAATAGCCACTGGTAAATTGATAGGTAAATCTATTACATTCAATAACTACTGTAGGAAATTTATGCAGTCAGTGACCCAAGCCTCCACTACCTTGAAAATTGAATACATCAGGGTAGCATTTTATAACAAATTCTCTTATGATAGGCAACAGAATAGACGTGGCTTCATTGAGAGCCATCTGATATGCAATGTTATAGATTTCATATGCAATCAGAAATTGGTGGATGCAAATATTTAAGAACCACAAACAGTCAAGACTCACATAAAGTTGTACACAACAATGATGACTATATACTGAAGCCTTTATACTCAGAATGTTTTAACATATAGCACTATTCATTTCCACAGGTAATAAATGTGCCTACGTGCTACTGTGCAAGCTTAAGCAAAGGATTCTTGAGACAAGTCTTTCCTCAACTTATTGAAATTGAAATTATTTTTGCCTTATGGGTCATTTTAAGTTGTAGCAATTGAACTTTGTACATGTATAGTTTAGAACAATAAGGATTAAGTGGCACTTTTTAAGCACTACAACTACTCCTAGTGAACCACAATATATTTTCACAAAAAGTCAACCACTCATCTGCACAAAGTCAACTTGAATAAAGAAAACAAATCACATGGTCAGGTATGGATTTAACACATGATAAACCGGTAAGCCAGAGATGCCTGGACAGAATTGTACATCGTAATCAACTAGCTAGTTGGAAAATTATAAAACCCAGCCAATCTGGATTATCCTTCTGTTTGTGAGTATACCAGTGGTGCATTCTGGTAATGCAGCTCCCTATTTGGACTGGTATACCTCAACTGATGACTGACAAATCAGTAAATATTGCTTCAAGAAGGGTTAGGACCCTTGCCCCCTGCTCTAGGGACACCATCGCACAAATGTTAACGAGGATTAAGTCAGTGTAACAATCTAATGCTGACAAGAACACTGTTAACATCCCTATAAAGGGGGAAGGGGACAGGCGGTAAACTGCCCAATGAAACTTTAGTAATATGCTTTCACATTTCCTGTCTAAAGATGTTGTAAGTTGTCCCACCTTATCTGACAGCAAAGCAAGATGTTTGAAATACAGGTATGAGAGACCCAACACTACTAAGATACCTCCATAGTTGTTTGGCTTTCATCTTAATCTGGCCCTGCCTATGACACAAAACACAACAGCTGCTATTTGAAGAAAGTAAAGTGGACAAGGGACATACATGTAAATTTTTATCATAATTTTTTCTTCGTATCTGATTATTTGAAGCCCCTCTCTTCTGTATGCCAAGTCATTTTAAAAGTTATGAACCACAAAATCTTCCACACAAACATTTTCCTTATTTTCTTTCCTATTTCCTATGTCCAGTCATATCAAGCTGTGGTCTGTGGCCGGGTACTAGTGACTCAGTAACGACTTACAGGATTAAATTCATAGCAAACCAAATGACTGGACAGAAGACTATTACAAAGGAAGTTAAGACCAAGAGGCCAAAAGGAAGTGATCACATACCAGGGCAGTAAAGACAGGAATGTTGTAAATAATACCAGGTAACAGGATATAGAATTACAGAAAGTGAAAGTATCCCCGCTGTCATAACACAACTGAAGGAAGCAATCATTCAGTTCTTGTGTTGGCATGTGACATGTACTATGAATTTAGCATTAAGGATAACACTTAAAGGAGCACTGAAAAACAATAGTAGTGTATAATTGTGTAGATTCACTGCTTACAATACAAACTACAGTACAGCAGTGGTTCTCATAATGAGTTTTTATGTCATATCTAACAGTATGGTTGGAGACAGGCATGCAATGTAATAGCCACTAAATTAAGTCTCTTTGAAAATGATTTTGCTTGTACAGTAATACCAAATAACAGTTTGGCATTCACATTGACCAGCTTTCTTTCTTTTTTTGAAAGAAAAATGTGTGATTTTTCCCAAAATATCTTCCAAGATGTTCACAGTTGGGAGGGGGAATGGAGGGGTGACAGGGCTACATAAGGGCTGGCCAACTAGGGAAAGAAGAGTTAAAAGTATGGTATGGTAAAACAGAACCTGTCAACAGTATGTGCAGATACATGTGATTAACTGCAGAGGTAAATATAAGTATCTGCACATGTATAGGCATGTGTACTACTCAGAGCCATATTTGTCTTTATCATGTGTCATCATATTTGTTAGTAATAATGTGCTGCACTGTGTGTGGTATGTATACAAAGTGCACACTTCTTATAATGTACTGCATGCAACTCAACTGATGCCTGTGTGGTATGTAATAACAGAGCGTACAGGGGAAACATTTCCTTTAAAAGCTCATGCCCTGTGGGTGGTACATACATATGTAGAGGCATGTGCAAATACTAACGTTTATTCCTGCGGTTAATCGCACGTATCTGCACAGAGGAAAGTGGGAATGCATTTTCATTTCATGTCACTCCCATATAAAGAGATTGTTAGATGAGTAAGTTTGTGCTTGAGTATAGGAAAATATGGTGAGGACAAATCAAACAGCACAGATGTAACAACGATAGTACCCACAAACCAGTGAATTCTAGGCTACAAGTGTAAAGCTATGACA
>WURT03137022.1:0-11338 GCA_009936505.3 Holothuria glaberrima | reverse complement strand
ATGGAGCTACGTTACACCCCAAACCGATCCCGTACCTAAGCCTTCGCCAAGGCGATTGGCCCACAACACGACATTAGTAATACGAACGGTATCTAACGGATCCATTTGAACACCGTCGTTAACAACATTTATCTTAAAGACCTCTGTCTTTAGCTTAAGTAGTATGCCGTTTGCCGATGATTCAACATTTGACGGCAACGACGATATAGGTGAACTTGACTCCAGTCTTCTAAAAGACCTTCATAAATATCGTGAAATGTATTCTGATAATAAGATGTCAATTTATATCGATATTGCAACTACTGTAAACTAAAGGGACACTGTCTATATACAGTAAAATGAATAAGGTAGATTTGAAAAAAAAAAACATTCAAATGGTTTATACAGACCAACTTGAATGGTCTTATCTTGTGTTATTGTGATATCAAAATGGAAGTAAGTTGCCACGAAACTTACACTTAAATTTCTTTACGAGAGGAAATTCATTCCCTACCTCCCGTATCGTTGCCTAATCTCAATAGCTGTGACTATGGCAATAAAATCTATCCGACTATCTATTCCACAAACACTGTTTCACATACTGTTCAAGCTGATTAAGGGGACGGCAGGAGTCCCCTGTTTTGGAAGTAAAAAGTTATTTTTAATTTATAGATTAAGCCAGAATTAACGTAGCCTTGTGACCATTTTTCACAGGGCGGACACAAGGAAGGGGTCCAGGGGTTCCGGACCCCCCTTTTAGCAGTGTAAAAATCTACTAGGCTAAAAATAATACAAACTGAGAAAAACATGATAGTGATTTCTCTTTACCTTAACGACGATAGGAAGATAGCCAGCTGTAGTAGCTCAAGAATTGGAAACTTTCACAGTTTTGCTTAATTCAGCCCTCACTCAAGTAATCAAATAGTTTCAAACTCGCTGAAGATATTCCAGTTCTTTGTTGTCGAAGTAAATTATGAAATTTTCGGAGATTTGATCTTATCAGTTATACTTTCCCACAATCCCATAGTACTTACTGCACCCCATTCGTTATTGCTAATTGCAAAGGTTAAGGCTATATGTCGTCTACCTTGGAGAATACCTGGGGTAAAAGTTGTCATTTCACTCAATTTTTGATAAAAATGAAATTGAAACTTTAGTCAAAATGGCAGCGTCACTAAGTGATTTGGAATTTGATACTTTGGAAAATTCAAGGACTGTTTATGTGCTTACCTACACTTCGAGAGGAACTACGCTCAAATTGGCCTGGCAAAATCATTACTGCAAATAATCCAATTTTTGTGCTTCATTATCTTTAAAACTGTATAAATGCCATCACTAATTTGACGTCATTTTTTAAACCTACACCCAAACCTAGGTCTAGATAGTGAGCTTTAGGTTTATAACAGTTTCCCTTACAAAGTTAGCAGCCCTTGAAGTTATGGCCCCAGAATGTCAATGTTCTTGAGCCCGCAAAAGTGGGCAGGACACCTGAAATTTTCATGGTCGTAACTAAAGTACAAGCAGAGAACACTCATCTTACGGATTTCTTCCGAAGCCATATACTGCTACAAATGAACCAAAAAACTAGCCAAACCTAAGACCAGACAAGCCATTTGTTGATTTTATATGGAAAGACACACCGTTTAATGAACACTTCAAAGATGACTTTATATTATGCTTCTTACTGCCAACCAACCAACCATACCATTTTCCTAAAATTTTCATTTGGAAAACTTCCCCGTCGAGTTTCCTAAATGTCCAAGGGTTTTCTAGTGGATCCAACCTGTTGGTATAGCTGAGTGCCAACTTTTTATTCAAAGAAAGTGAAGGGATCTATTGCTACCCTGCGCTTTCCAAATAACGGCTCTTCTTCTCCCTCACTTAATAATAACTCCAATGTACACTTATCTTGATCATTGCCACATGTCAGAAATCGTATTGAGCAGCATTTCAAAATGTTCCTGTGGGAGGATCCTCCGATAGTCTTTGTTCCTTTTACCGGAAACATGGTCGCTATGTGTATGCCCATTTATAGTTTGCACGTTAACTGTAAAATTGTATGGCTTTGCACGATTTAATAAGGATATGTCTTTGTTCACGCATCTTGATTGTCAGATCAGAGGAACAGCGTTTACTTCCAAAATTGTTCCAGGAAGACTCCAGACAACTTAGTAAGGGTTTCGTACTTACGGCGTCCGAAGATTCAAGTTTCCCTCTCACAAAGTGATTCCCTTTTTGTAAATCTGCTTCGGATTAGTAGTCATCAAATTATTCAAATAAGCATCCAATTATTTATCTTGCAGGGCACGTCGGGACCGGGGATGGGGGCTGCAGCCCCCATCCCAATAATTTTGCCATGCATAGATTTTTAATGCAATAAAAACGTAAAAAAGTGAAAGACGGAAAATTAAAAATAATGAATACTATTCTAAAAGTTATATCACCTATCATTCAGTCTATCCGTGTTATATTAAAACAAAGGACTTATCATTTCCGTTATTCAGTCAATAAGGAAAAAATCGTTTATGAAAGTATTTGAAATAACGACTCAATGTCGTACGACGTACTAAATTTGAATTTCTGCTTCATTTTTTGGAAATCTAAACGGTCAATGCATGATGAAGTCGCGGAATTTTGCAGTGCATTAAGTTACTGATTATTCACAGTGGCTTAACTCCTATGGACTCTGACCGTGCTGAGCCGGGTTCCCCGACCAAAGGTGGGCGTCCGCTACACTGATGCACAGAAAAAAGCTAGGCTAGGTAAATTCAAGGTCTAAGAAATTGGGATTGTACCTGCAATATTCCTTACTCCAGAAATGGAAATGAGCATTGATTTCATTGGAAATATCAGTAACCAGACAAATAAAATTTTCGCGCGCGCGATTGTTCTTGTGCATTGGAGTCATTATGGAGGAGCAGGGCATTGCAAGAATGCAAAGTAGTGGAAAGACTTGCCTTCAATTAGCTGATGCATTTTGTTAAGAATTAAAAGTGTTTCAGCTGAGCGTTCAGTACAATGTCTCCCTGGAGGCAAATTTTGTTATGGCGATGATTTTCAATGCAAAATTTCGGCGAGCTTCTCGCTTATTTATCAAGGTACTCCATATCTTATAACCATTATTGGGGCAATAATACATTACTGTAACCAAAACACTTTTCCGAAAAATGTACAACTCCGACTTCTTCAGGGACCCCGCATCAGAAAAGAATCTTAGAGGAATATAATGTTATGAGTATAGCATATACGGTAACATTTGTAGTATGCATTTGTCGTTACACATTTCTATAACGAGTGCCATACCACAGCCAAAATATCACTAAATAACGATTATTTCTACGCATGTAAAACACTGGTCGAAAAAATTACATCTCCGACATCTGCACAGACCCTGCATTAATAGAGAATCTAAGAGTAGTCTAAAATCACAAGTAGCATACACCGTCGCATTCGTCCCATGTATTTGTCGTTACCCTTTTTCTATAACAAGTACAATGCCAAATCCAAAATGTCACTAAATAATGATAATTTCTAAGCACGTAATTAATTGAAAGATTTACCAAAGATGCCACAACTTTGCATCTAAGCCTCCTTACCTAAACAATAACTTTTCAAGGGGAGGAGTTGTTACCCCGCCACTTAGACATCACAAATTTCCTTTACAGTCAACCAAAAATAAGAATTTACTAAATTGTGAGTTTTTCAATACATAGGCCTAATTAATTCAAAAATATGTCAAAGATAGCATTAGTTTGCATCTAAACCATCGTAAACGAACAAAAAATTCTCAAAGGGTCCCCAAAGGGGAAGGGACCCCTCCCCCTAGATTTACACCGACTTTCTGGGTTTATCTGGGGTGGGGTTAAGGCATCATCTGCTGTGGTGCCCCTTCCCCCATCACCAACATCTGGCAGTGTCACTGTTATTACATCGACAATACAGCGAGGCTAGGTTGCGTTTTTTTTTTTTGCTTGCATATTCAAGTGTAATAATGTCTTCATTTTGCAAAAGTAATTGTTTCTTTTTTTTAATGTTTGTTTGTTTATTTTTTTGTCCATTGACATATGTTCTGAGCATTTTCAGTAAAAACGACACGTTACTTTAGGCCTACACTTCCTTTTAACAATTCGACAATGGATAGTTATAAAGCTTACAAGTATTTGGTCTGAGACTCTTTAATTTATGAAACAAATGCGTAAGTATTCATTCATTAATTTGTGAATTCTCTTCAAGTTGATTGAACTAAAGACGAGATGGAAAAAAGTTGGTCATCTTGTCCGCGCTTACATGTTTAACGTGAGCTATCATCTCAAAAATGAAAAGAGCAAAAATTGATCCTTAAACTTTGCAAAATATACCACCAAATTGCACCTAAGGGCTCTCAAATATTCAAAACTTTTCTAAAGGGGGAGGGGGAAGACCCCTTCCCAGGACGGCGGTCCGAAACAACGTTCAGCCTCCCCACCCAGTCGAAAAAACAGCTTCCTACGCCTTTGAAACAAAGACTAAAAAGACCTCATAAAGCAATTTGGAATCAAAATTATTCTGTATTCTCTATATTTATAGTATAAAATCTTCTCATTTGTAAATATCTTAAACATGAGATATCGAAATTTAAAATGATTTAATGCAACTTAAAATACCTAGAAGGTGCCATTTTCTGCAATCTGGGAGGCATTTTTGTCAAAATTTTCTCGGTAGGCTCCTCGCCAACCTATAGTGGCGCTCCGCTGAGAATTGTCGGGGCATATCTACCCCCCCCCCCCTAAATACAGTCCTGGATATGTCCCTGGCTACATGTACATACGTAGGCGTATAAGTGGACTTATTCATATATACAGAACGTACATGTATGTGCATATGTTTACTAGTATGGGTGAGTCTATGACCTTACGTGATAATATAAGATGCCCATCCCTTCGAAACTCTGATCCGTCCCTGTAATTGAGAATCCACCATGTTATAAACTCTAGTTCACCGATAGCTCAGCCGTGCTTATTATACAAATATAAAAACAAGGTGAAAGCATACTTTTGAACTTCATATATGAGGGTAGTTTTATATGAGGGTAGCTTCTACAGAGTTTCAACATATGGGCTACAACGTTGTAGCTTCACGGTTTCGGTTTGAAATGGATCGGAATTAGAACGTAGGTCAAATGTATTGGTTTTGCCGTATGACAGTGTTTTGCATTGTAAGAAACAGGTAATATCATCGTATTTCTGGCTTCAATCACGGTAAGACGTTATTTGAGAAATGTCTAATGAAAATTTTAATAATTATCATTTGTTTTCAAAACTGTAAGGAATGATCGATGGTAAAAATGTGATGACACACTTTGGTACCATAGTGCCCTCGATATCCTTATCTATTAGACTTGTAAATGAGCTTAGCAAGCAGCTGTTATATTAACGTGGAACTGTTCATAACAGTTTTTGCTTGCGTTAAAGGAAGGGGGTAAGCAAAGATTTAATTTTTATATCTGAGAGAGGAACTAATTTGGTGAAAACTTCCCTTCAAATCGGACATGTATCACTGGAGATATCAGCAAAATGAAGTTACTACATTTGTGACCTGAAGTGACCTTGAGGCAAGCAGGGGTTATATCACTTCCTCACATTGATTAGGAATGCTTTGTTTCCTTTATTTTTCCAGTCCGTTGTGTTGACCTTGAAGTTAATTAGGATAGGACCTCCCCATGGGGAATGTGTAGTTTTTAATTTTCCCATGCCTCTCATCCAATCGCAGTACGATAATATGGGATTGCTGAGGAAAAAACGGAAAAGACTGCCATTAATGTGGTGCTATGACGTCATATGTGTTTGCTTTAAGTTCACTGTGTGTTGAAAATTTGCCAACATTAACTGTTGAAATCTTGAGAACCACATATCGGATTCCAATGAAAATTTCACCAGATTGCTTAGAATAAATACCTCTCTAACATATCGAAACTGATTTGAGCTAAGACCCTTCTTTTAGGACAAGGCTGTCTAAGGACTTTTTTTTTTTTGTCCTGTATGGATGGTAACTTCCTTCTATGGGTAGTTTTGGGTTTGCGTCTTCCAGTGTAGTGGGAAGTACAAGACTTCTTTCAAATACGACGCTGTAAGTCATTATGGTTTAGTCAGGAAGGGTGATATACCATCTTTAAACTCGGAAATTCACTGTTAGCAAAATTCTAAACATGAATGTGTTCTTAAGTAATTGTTCACAACTTGGTTAGTTTTCAAGACAAAGTTGTCAACTGAGATGCCTTTAATTCAAAATCTGTAGGTAAAAAATGGCAATAATCCTCCTACTTAAAAATTAATTTGACGTATTATCTGCTCCACCTTTTGGGTTAATTTTCAGAGGATGCGGTCATAGGAACTGCACGTTTTAACACCTAACCTAAAGTCGTTGTGGTGATACGGTCTATGGTTTCTCAAACTTGGGGTTGCGAAACATCTTTTTCAAGATGACAGCATTTACAAAGCTTTCAACTTAAGACGATTCTCAGTATGTAACCTTTGGTTTGCTCAACGGAATACTAACCTCCACTACAGGTGATGATCAATTCCAAGATTCAAAAGATATCACAAGAAACTTCAGTATAAAATTCATCCCAACGGAAGAAAAACAGTTTATCCACCCAAACTCAGGTAATTTTCCTCTCTTCAGTACAAGAAAAACCAGAAAATCAGAAATATGAACTTAACTTACGCATCTTCAATGCTTATATACTGAACACAAGCTATCGAAGCCTTCTAGAGTATCCCACCAAAAATAAAAAACCACTTACTATACACATTGCAGTCTGGCTAGACTTTGGTTAAAATTGACTAAATAGCAGAGTTGTTGACTCGAGTCGCTGACTTGGTCTCGAGTCCGACTCGAGTCGCCCTTTTTCTTGACTCACGACTTGAATTGAAGACAAATGACTTGCGACTTGACTTGACTTGAAGACAAAATGACTTGCGACTTGACTTGACTTGAACATATTTGACTTGGCAACATTAAATGAAAATGCTCGCCCTGAGTGTAGCCTGAACTGTTTTACCACAAAATTATGTAACAACAGATTGCAAATTTTCCTTTATTTATTCAAGATTGCATTGTGCCGCGAGTGAGACGGATACTAAACAAACATTCAAGGGTCTAAGAAGGACAGCTGCAATGTAGCACTATGATTTAATCAATCATCCAAACCCACATAGTATAGGCCTTCCTTGCAAGGCTCACCCCTTATTACAAACACACGTTGCGTTTAAACTAGGTCTAGTGTACACCAGTGCTTTTTCGACTCATCGGCCCTTACACCAGGGAGTTATCCTTGCTTGTACCGAATGGTATTGAGAAAACTCCCTTCCCTCATGCCTACAAATAGAAATGAAAATAAAAGAACACCTTATGTCTATAAAATATAAGTGGCAAGAAAATGAAACTTCACGGTTTGAAAATAAAGGGTAATAAATATGGTCTTTGTAAGTGTGGATTAAGGGAATTTAAAATCGATGGGATCACTATGTGATGACTTAGCCGAAACTTGTGATCGACGAAGGAGTAATGGCCTCATGAGCTGCAAGTGTCCCCCCCCCTCCCAAAAAAAATGAAACGCTTCAAAACGCAACCTCCTGGTATCTTACAAGCAAGATTAGATTAAGAGTTTAATACTTGTTGACCTCACTTTATCTCCACTTTATGAACACTTATTCCAAAGCACCGTAGTAAAATTTTGGTATTTTTTGAAGCTCCTGCATATATAAAGAATATTTATTTCCAAGAATCCCCTGCTGCACTTAGCAATTTCCCTCCTCATGAATAGCAAAATCGCCCCGTCATCCAAAACTTTCCATACTCGTGTGTAGATGTACGGTCCACCATATCATGCAGTTATGCCTTCCTCTGTGAGAGGGAATCATGGCATCCTCAACGGTGCTTTCTCAGAACTTTTCTGAAAAATTTCCGATAATAGGCCTATAATTTAATAAAACAGTTTTACTCGTCATGAATCTTTTCGAGCAATAGCAGGCATACTTCACTTTTTTCTTACCATTTTAACCATACATTCAGTTTATTGGGTGACTCTTACACAGGTTCACAGAAAACCTATTACTACATGGGATAAAGGTTGGCCCATTATGCAGGGTAGCCATACAGCTCAAAATGTTGAATGACTCTGTGTTTGTGGAATACCCTCCTTATACTTTTAAAAAAGATTACATTTCTATAAGAACTTAGTTTCTTTCTTATTTTACATATAGTTAGCTACTTTTAAGTGCGTTAAGCTTGAATGATCCCGCCGTCGATTGTCCTGAGAAGTTGTTGCTTGTATGTTAATTAGTATGCGGACAGAATATATTTCGTAAATCCCCCTCTCCAAAAAATGTCAAGGTGTGACTTCTTTGGATCAAGTTTTTTCAAGATCTTCCACCTGATCTCCACATCTAGGGACTGCAGTCTAGTATATAGGCTTATTTTTTTTTTTATTTTGAAAATTATGACTTGTGACTTGACTTGAAGGTAAATGACTTGGGACTTGACTTGACTTGAAGGTTGATGACTTGTGACTTGACTTGACTTAAGAAAAATTGATTTGGTTACAACTCTGCTTCACACCTTTTGCGTTTAAGCCACCTTGAAAAGAATCTCAGAGTGGAAGGGTAAATTCTGGCAATCCGGGAGGCATAATTTGCAAAAACTTTTAGCTGCATACCATCCGTTGGCTCTCCAAGTCGCGCTTTGTTACAAACATCCATGCACACGCCTTGCACATGCTCCTCCAATTTTTTTTATTTTATATTTTACAAAAAGTACATTTGCTAAAAATCTTCCACAGAACAGATAAGGAATAATTTCCAGCATATAACTGGTTCAAACCCACAGAAGATTTGTTATTTTTTTAAACATATAGGCTTCAATTGCCTGTTGAAAAGTTTTGAACAGTTCGGTTTTCGTGACCTACTAAACTATGAATTTGGAACGGTACTCGTTTTTCATTTTGTTACGTTATTGAGTTATATACTCTGAAGGGTATTAGCTTCAAGCTATGGTATTAGCTTTCCGATTTCTTAGGCCCACAAAATAGCGGCTTCAATTGGTTTACTCTCGAAGGCCAATCAATATTTAAAAACATGAACTCAAGGACGAAGGAAGCTGTTTCACCTGGGTTGGGGGGCTGAACATTGTTTCAGACCGCCGTCCTGGGGAATGGTTCTGGGGGAAGAGCTTTCCATTTTCTTTTGGGAAATTTTTTTAATATTTGAGGGTCCTAATATGCAATTTGGTGGGACAATGATATGGTGTAACCTGTAGGAAAATTACTCAAAATTTTACACATTTCTACAAAGGGGACAAATAAGGGGTTTTCATCCGTAAATTGTGCGAGGGGTCGAAACATACCTCAACCACAACACATCTTGACGGGGAGGGTGGCTTCGTTCCCCTAGGCCCTGCTCGTGCCTAAGTACTATTCAATTGTAACTTGACTTGAAATTATTCATGAAATGGTGAAATTGACTTAGGGCATACCTTTACGTAGCGAGCGGGGGTGTGGGGTGTCACCACTCCCCCAATATTTGGTCGCCGGTCGGCAAATTTTCGGTCTGTCGGCAAAAAGGGGAGAGGGGAAGGAAAAGAGCAGAGGAGAAGGAAAAGAGGAGAGGAGGAAAAGAAGACGGAAGGAGGGGAATGAAAGGGGGAAGGAAGGGAGTGGAAGAGAAGACGGAGAACGGAAAGAACAAAAAAGATAAAGAGAGAACGGGAACGCGAACGTGCGGCCAGTCTGTTATCAGCTATTTCGATTTTCGGCTCTTCATCTTGGCCCATTCAAGTTGCAGGCCCGTCGGCAATTTCATCAAGCATGTGACGGCCGTATAAACGGCCGTCGATGTAATTGGACGAGTGACCGAGTCCGACGGCAACTCGGGGAAAGAAAGGGAATTTAAGGCTTCCGTACAGGCGCTCTATTTCGGGTTATATGACCGGTGTTTTAGCCAGCCCTATTTGTGCGACAATGTCGCATTAACGGCGACAAATGTCGCACAAAAAATCTGACGAGCAAATTCTATGCGGGTGTAAATTTTGACAGAATCAGCCTCACCAGAATAATTTTGCCAGTTCCTTGCTGCCAGCATATCATATTTGTCTGCTTAAATTGCAACAGGACTTCCTAATTCACAAGCCTTTATTTTAACCTCTGAGCCCCACTACCCTACTTTCATCTCGAAGTTTAGAAAGTAGATTGATTCCGTACACAACGCCGTCCGCGCCGCAATATTTTTATGTAGTAAAATATTTGTCACCAAGATTTAGACATTCAAATTTTGAACACAAAAATGTAACCGATATAGAGTGCATCTGTGTCGTACTCAGGGGGAATTGAGCCATCACCCCCTCCCCCCTTTACTGATGGCACTTTTTTTTATTTAGTTTCTAAAAATACGTTAATTTTTTTAACAAAAATTCTACTTCAAAATGTAGCATGTGTGGCATCAGATTGTATGTAAGGACAACTAATTTCTCAAAAAATTTCAAAGGAAGAGGGGGACACCCCCTCCCCTTAGACCCTTCCCAAAGGTCGGCGATCACACGGCATACTGCCTGGCCCCCATTACGAGAAATCCTGGGTACGTCACTGGAATGCCCTGGCGTCCAAAGTATGGTTTGAACGCTAGTGTAAAGATTTTGAACGCCGGATGCCTATTTGAACGATAACCGTATTTGGACGCCGACGAGTCTGGTGTTCAAATGCTGAACGCGTAGTGTTCAAATGCTGAACGCGTAGTGTTCAAATTACTGAACGCGTAGTGTTCAAATTACTGAACGCGTAGTGTTCAAATTACTGAACGCATAGTGTTCAAATTCTGAACGTCAGGTTCAGCTCCTGATTGAAGTAAAGTGGCATGCCGGGAGGAATTGCCTAACACATTAAAATTGTTAGGAATCTTTGCATTAATGTATCATGAACCAAAATCCTAGGACTTAAATTTTTACCCAGAAATATGCTAAAACTTCAGAGCTTCCGGGGGCTTCGCCCCCTAGACCCCACCGGGGCTTTTCCCCTGGACCCCACCAGGGGCCCTAAGGCGGGCCCCTGGACCCTACCGCTAAAGCTCGCGCTTCGCGCTCGTTTTACGCATCACCAGATCTGTCGGGAAATCATGATCTCTACACCCCCCAAATATTACACCTTCGCTGCCCCCCGCCTGTACTGAATGATGTGCATGGCTTTCAAAATTTTTTCATCAAATCTGATTTCCGTTATTTTATTAAATAACAGCTTTAGTTTAGTAACTTTTAAGAGCTACAATCTTGGACAAAACTGTTGGGACACTTTGTCCTAATATTCTTGAATCTCATTTCCCAGGTTTGCATGAAA
>WURT03136979.1:0-11338 GCA_009936505.3 Holothuria glaberrima | reverse complement strand
GCCCTACACCCTAACTGACCTCCGCTCAGCCTTGACCACCGATCCTTGCTCCAACGTCCTGACCTCCACTCCGTCCTAACTCCCGATTTTTTTTTCTGTTTCCGACACCTCTTACATCACGCATTCATTTACTCTTGCAGCCTTGTTTCATCCTAACATACTTCTTACAGCAGCCTGGTCCGCGAAAAGCCCCCGGGCCTAGGACCAGGCTGCCTACATCTTCACCCTTACACACGCACATCAAGCATTCGACCCAGGCCGCGAAAAAGCTTTCGAGCCTAGGCTTGGGTTGTCCACACACTACCCACCATTACCTTTGCACACTTCACTCTCAAGCTACATGTACACCCCTCATCTCCACCTGGTGATCAAACAAGTCCTCCATTGCAACTCAACTCTCTAATCTCTCACTGCGACACAGCTTACACAGTTCCACGCGACCACTTCAACTTGTTCACTTATCTCTTTAAAGGAAAAATGACTCTTAAATCTTAAGTCTGGCTCGTCCACCCCCCTGACTCCTAGAAACTGTGCACCAAATTCACCCCCTTCTAAATTCAAATTTAAATCCGCACATGTCTCGTCATTTTCATCTTATAGCCTTTAATATGTAACCGCCTGCCCATAAAGTTCTGCGAAACTAGGTGGGGCATAGGCCAAAAGAAAGAAAGAAAGAAGTCCCTGCCAGTTGAAGACTTGTAACAAGGCGTTTGTCATTACAACTGTAGTATCAATACAGGCGTTTGATAGTCTGTATTATATAACACCTTACTACTTCCTCTACCTCTGATTGGAGGATTGGTGGTCACATGCCATGGATTATTTGGTACTATTGCAGGGTCGTGGGTTAGTATATGCTAACCCACGGTGGCGACGTTAGCCATGGGGGTACGTACAATCAAATTTTGACCACAATCTATGGTTTAGGAAGTTAGGTGTTATATAAAACTAATAATGAATGTTTTCCATTCGTGCGATAATATGAATAACTTCATGAGTTGAAAGCCTGAACGTTTCATTCAATCTTTCAACTCATGAATTATTCATACTATCCTACTCATAAATATTCATTATTTGTATATTGCTCCAGGGGCTAAATATAACCTTTCACTGCTATAGGTGGCGTATTTGCCGGATGGCGAGCGCAGTGTTCCCTGACGGGTATAGGTGTATGAGGCAGGGGCCCAGGGAGGCAGCCCTCAGTGTCCGCAACTTTGTTTATATCCAAGGGCACACATGGCGAATTCAGGGTACGGGCATTTCATTTTAAGGCAAAATACATAATTATCACCATTATTTGCAGGAAAATGTATCGAGAGAAAACCTTTCGACCCCATGAGGAATGCCTTCCATTCGTATTGTGCTCGTTGGTAGGCTTGGCCGATAGGGACAAGTCAATTTACAGGGACAAAATTGAGCAAGGGGAAAGAAAGAAGAAGTTGAAAAGGGGAGAGAATTTATAAAGGGTAAATTTTACAGTGCGAGATGAAATTAATCATTTCTTAAATCATTTCCGAGAGGACTTGTCCAGTAACGCTCAGTTTTACTAAGAACTTCCAGGGTCCCACCTATGGTCCCTTGACTTCACACCCTCTGCACAAAACATTGAGACATAGTTCTCCTCTCTCAGTTGAGAAACGGATCAACGTCACTGCTTGCTGTGTGACTTTTACATGATAAATGAGTGTGGAGCAGGTCATACCTCAGCCTCCCTTTGACAATGAACCCTAGATACACCCCGGCAAAGTAGTCATGGTATACTTGGTAGCAATTATCTTCATGACTTAGGGAAAGAGGTATCCCCTTTAATTTTATGTAAGTGCATTCTGTCCCCTACACTGTGACCTCAGCCCTAACTTAAAGGACATATCTCGTCATCCCAGACAGTTCCAATTCTCCCAACTATGCAGCTTGTATCTCCTCCCATAACTGTATAAAGCTCCTCCTTTTCAGACACAAACTTATTTTAGCTACTCTGCATCTTTTGAATTTTTTAACTTTGAAGAGCAGTCACCAACTGAGAATTTTGATACCTCGCACTCAAAATATACTTTTGGGTGACGAGTTTATGTCTTTACTAGGTCTCTTAAAAGCTATATGTAGGTTTCATACTATCAGGCCCTTGCGTAGTGAGTTCCAGAAACCTTATCGCAAATACGGGAAACTTTCCGGAGGGTTTCTTTGTTTTAACATACCTGACTAAAGTACATAAGATACAATGATTTGTACTAAGCAACAACCTTGTCGATAAAGGGACCATAGTTTATTGTGGTCTCGTGTTTTAAAACAATCCTGGTAAGATTTGTTGACAATCATAAATAGTTGTATAGAGGGTGACGGTGGCACAATAAGTTTGAAAAATTTGTACGCTTTCATATGGGAGCATTTGATCGCTTTGAAACATGCATGTGCATGCTGTATATTGAGAGCCTTACTCTGACTGGCTAAAACCCTGATTCTAACCCTGATTGGTCCTAACCCTCTGCGCCTCCGTCGTAGCGATACATCGTTAGTTTGCGTGAGAAGCGCGTAGAAAAAAAAGAGGGCATGGCACACGAATGCAGTAATTTGAATACCCCAATTGTGAGTACTTTTGACCACTAACCAGGTAAATATAAGTTTTCATTTTTCCATGCCTCTGGGTCCATTTCTTTCTCCTTCATTACTCCTTACAACTTTATAAGATGATGTGCGCATATTTAAGAGCGAATAAAGGTATAAAAACATAAGGTGTCCCCTGGTTCACACCCTTCGACCCAGGAGGCTTGGGATTTGTGGAAAAAGTAGATATTATCCCTTTAAATAATATACCGATGGGCTGAAGATGAATTTCAGGAAGTAGTAGAAGACTTCAGATTCAATAAGTAATTTTGTAGTTCCGAGAATAGTCTGATCAACTTAATTTCGGTTTGCAAAAGCTTATTTTATTATTTGAAAAATAAGATATATGGTGGGGGTGGGAGCCTGGAGATAAATATCACAATAGAAGAGTGAAAGTTAAGAAAGGGCAATGAGAGGTTATGGTTACATAAGCGATTACAGACTTTTGTCAAGAATTTTCCTACATTCTCATGGCTCAAGTTTCCCAGGCATTGTAAGCCTGCATATATAAACACATATAGTTTTCGGATCGCATATTTTAGAAATTTGTAAGATGAGAAAAAGGTAAAATCAAATCAACTTTATTCCGTAAAATCACTTGTAAGTTAAAATAGGACTCTACGTTACCCTATGCTGACTTTCACTTATTTCATTGCTTTAAACAAGTGTTTAAAGTAATAAAAGCCAGATACAGTTAAAAGAACAATAGTTTTAGTTTTATGATGGCAAATTTGTGACTACTTCTAACGCCATCGACTTATAGCATAACAATATGAAGATATATGTTAGATCGAAAATAAAACCAGTATCGCTCAGGAAAGTAAACTCAATCTTAGCTATTCAAAAGGACCGGGAATTGCCGATTCATTCGATATTTAAAATCAACTTTACTGAATTTAGCAACCGTAACCAGAGCACTTGACGTTTATAGAACTTGTCTATTTAAAGGGGCTCACTGAGTTGAAACTGATTATTTTGTAAAGGAAATCATTGCATGACAATGTTTCTAATTAGCCTCATTCGTCTGTATCACTTCCTGTAGTTTCCGAAAATACAAAAAATTGTACATTTTGTGGGCAGGGGTTGCATATGATTAATACCTAATGGTAAAAGGTGTCTGATCACCAATTTAAAATAAATGAATTTAATCATTAATTATCCCATCATTGTCATTTTAGTTGTAAGTCAGATGTGCAGAATCTCTTAGTTTGACCATTTACCATCAAGATGTGAGTAAATCTCAACAGGTTTGGAAAACCATGAATTTTGTAAACCAACTCAATAAGCCCCTTTAATGATATTTTGATCAGCCCGGCGGTGATTCGGCAAAAAGTCACATACCATCATTAAAGGGGATATGGCCCCCAAACAGGGAGTTGCCAGCGAGCCCCTACCCAACCACATTTAGGAGTAGTCATAGAGTCCTATACACTGTTTATCACTGCACTTTGTTCGACATTCATTCAAACAATGATTTGTGCAGTCGCCCACACCATTAACTATGCTCACACACAGTGGGTGACAATGTTGCCTGGAGCAATTTGAACTCGGTGAACTGTGGCTCTGTCTTGGGGGTGTACTAGGTAGTAGACAGGTGGCGTGGTTCAAATTGAAGGAGGCGCTAGAAGTAAACTAAGAAGGGAGAATTGCTACTGTCTGGGCTGAGATTAGAGAGCCTTTAAGGTGGATAAGGTAAACAACGAGCTCGAACAGGTCATAGGGCTGGGCCCATCTCATAAAATGTTTAACTGGATTATATGTACCTACTGCAAGATTAATAAACTTTAAGATACGTTTTAAGATTTTAGGAAAAGGGGCCCTGGTTGATTACGTGTCTAAACTTTTGACATAAAAAGCTACCAAACATTTGGTCGGCCAGTATAGTTTGCTTCATGGGGTTGGACACTTTTCAGCCCCTAGCTTTAGATGCACGTGTCGCATATGTAACAGGCTACTGCGTATTCCTTGTTCGGTCATGTATAATATGGTATGGGAAGCCTTAATGAGGGGCTGAGCAGAGTCTGCTATGTGGGGTATAGACCGTACTGAGTTTAAATCGCCGTTAAATATCCACCACGTCTACACGCTACAATGTCTGACCTGAGGTCTGCTCACTTTTAACTGCACAAGTCGTTGATGACCAATCGTAGTCACTATGTATACTGTTTGAATTGATCAAAGCGCAGTCACCAAATATTAGTAGAGATATGGGTATATGGGTATATTCCTAAACATAGTTGGGGTCATGCAACAGCCCCTCTAATAGCACCAACGTTTCCATGCAAGTCTATAGGATACTTAGCTGTCATTTACCGATGTTCTATCAGTCTTTGTTTGTAATTTATATAGCGCCAATTAACCAAAAGCATATTTCTACTAAAGGCGCTTTGGCACAATTTCCAACAAGAAATGTAAGCAGTTGAACAGCACGTAGTATACCAGTTCAGAGAAAGATGAGAATAATAGCGAATTTGGCAGACATTATTTGAGCAGCTTCTTGAAACCATTAACACATATGATACCACATGTACGGACGAAAACTGAAAGGACCACTCCCAAGCATCCCGAAAATTGTAGGGGTAGTATGGTTCCTTTTTCTTGAGTCAAAGTTTCAGGAGTTATGAGATTCTGCCGTGAACTTGCTCGGGAAATTCTTCTCACGGAAACTGGTTTCATTGCAAATTTTAAAGTCTTCAGGTTGCTTTGAGTGGGTACACTCCCACAAAAATTGCAATATTCCAGGCTTATTTTCATTAGTTGATATATCTGTATAAGCCGTTGAGCCCCGGAGTACTCGCATTAGTTACAACAAATACCCAAAAATGTTTGCCTGTATTTCTCCATTTTCATGTGTACCGTTGAAAACGGACCAGAATACATTATTCTTGTCCAGACTACACTGTTCTCAAGTAACATTGAGACTGGTCCATTTATTTTGAGGATATACAATACCTTTCATGTTGTAATGAAACGTTCTTGAAGTACCCTTCTTCTGTTTTAGATTTCTCTGTTCACATCATCCTTTAGAATGGTGTACAGAGAAATAAATGTGCGTTTTTCTGTACCTCGAACTTCTCGGCTGCCGTAGTTATTGGTCTGACCATAAACTGTGTAAAGGTGGTTTCTCCTTTGCACAGTTGTTTAAAAGGAAAATGCAATAACCCCAATGTTAACCAGTACACCCTTGCTTTATGAATAGTTCTTAATGATCATGTGACAATATTTTAGTTACTGAATTGTTATATACCAGGCATGTTACCGCAAGGGGTGTAGAGGGTTCTGGTGAACCTCCCCTTCCAGCGAAACCCCCATTTGTGTTGAGCGAACTCCCCCTTACATAAGACCTAGCACCTAACTGTATTAGAACTGTACGTTGTCTTCGTAGGAAGTGTGTAGGGTTTATCATCTAACAAGAGAGCAGGCTTATTGTTTAGAAGGAGAAGAAAGTTCAGTGAGGTAAACATTTTGCATAATAAGCCTATCTGAAGAAGCATTGGCAATGAAATTCCACATTAAGGAAAAGTAACCAAAACAAGAGAAAACAGCCTTATATTTATTCCGTCTGATGGCAGGACTGTAAATCTTTATCAAGATGGAACTCCATATCCTCTCTGTCTTGTAAAGAAGCGTGATTCAAAGGTGGATCAGGGTTGCCTATATGCCATGCGCGACCCCCACCAACCGTATTGCCCACCATTTGTGGAAGTATGGACTATCCTTAGCGAAAAATCGCTTACAGAACAGTAGAAGGAGCGCAGATAGTAACAACGACTGAACAAAGTATGTTCGCACTTAACTCCAAGTTGCACATACTCAAAAGAACCTGATGAAGATTTGTCCTCTTTCTTGCAGTTTCCATTGGTAAAGATCAGGGGCGTCGATATGGAGGGACAGGGGACGTTCCCCTCCACTTTTTTGAGAGGAGGGGACACTAACACATTTGTCCCCCCGCCCACTTTTGTCACCTGAAACTAAAAAGTGAGGTAAATAACAAACTACATGTAGGCGAGTAGTGGTGAAGACATAAATAGGCTCCATAGGCAGTAAGTTCTGTCACAATTCTTTCTATAACTTCAAAAAATTTTCGCGCGCTACGCGCGCTTTCATCTTCAGTTCTGTCCAGCTGTAACGCCCATCATTTCAAATCTGTCCAGCTGTAACGCCCATCATTTCAAACCTATTGGATTTATTCAATGTTAAAGGTTCCACAAATATTGTAGTCGTGGTTCTAGGGGAACACGAAAATGCAACGTGGCGAAGTTCTAACCTCTTTTCCCTATCTTTTGGAAGATTCTGCCTTCAAACCTCACCATCGTAGCAAACATATGTTGTAAGAAAAAAAAATTCAGTTTCGTCTATCATCTGAGAGCCTTAATGGGTAATATGAAGAATGTACTCCCCGACGGAGACCGTGCAGTCGCCCCATCAAATTTTTTGGTTTGTTCTCTAGTAGGGCAGATTCTCTATTAAAAACCCAAACTTTTTCAACTTTTCTTAATGAAAACAAAATTATTAAATCTTTTTCAATATAACCCCAATTTTTTCGGCGCGCTTTGCGCGCCTTATATTTTGTGGTCAACATTATTTCGGCAACCATTGCATCTAACAGGGCTTAGAGTAGATGCCCCCAGTCAGGGAGCTTAGCCCCCATGTCGGCAAATCAAAGCACCACCCCTGGCTGAGCCTACATGCAGTTTTTTCCTTTGGATAATGAAGTATACCCCCAATTTTCATATTAACCCATATATTGAAACATTAGGAGCCGCCATTTTGCACCTGGGTACCCTCCTCATATAGACTCCTCACCAGAACAGGAGAGAAGTTTTAGGTCAAATTCCCCCCCCCCCCCACTTCCAAAATTAAATCGACGCCCCTGGTAAAGATCCCTTATGAGTTTCACTCCCGGGAGTCAGAACATGGCAGCCACTTCTGGTAACACTTCCTCTGCATAGCTACCTCGACCTGCGTTTCTTTTCTAAAAGGTCAGTTTTTTCAATGTGATCCAAACTTTTCGCGCGCTTATAACGTTATCAAGTCGTCTTGTAAGTTTGTCAACTTTGATTTTGTAAGCCGAAATAATACGATTATTTGCAGGTGCAGCAGGTTTTAGCTCTAGAAGTATTAATGTTCAATAATTTGTCCAAGCGAAACCCTTCTGAAAAGAGTTAGTGACGTTTAAACAGCAGTGGCTTAATAAGAAAGGGGAGGGGTAACTGGATAGGCGTGGGTCCATCCGGTAGTACAGGTTTTCTTAGGTCATCCCTTCAAAATTCTGAGTAGATGCAGTTTAGACCAAACTCTTAATCTCGGAAACAGGCACGTAGCCAGGATTGTGTCATGGGACGGGTTTTGAAAGAGTGCCTCAAGGAGGAGGGGTTTCTCCTCCCCTTTGGAGGAAAAACGGTTTTTTTAGGTCTCCGGAAGCTTGGGTCATGGGGGTTGTTAACCCCCAAAACGCCCCCTTGGCTGCACGCCTGCTCTGAAAAAATGATTTATCTTCACTGATCCGCCTTCCACTAACATCAGTAGACCTACACTCTAAAAATACTTGGGTCACGAGGGAACTCAACCAACATTTTGGGTTAAATTTTAACCCATTTGGGTCATATGAAGCCTTATTTGGGTCATTATTTGACCCAATAATTTTGGTCGGTTCCCCACTGACCCAAGTTTGGGTCAAGTTGATCCAAGTTATTTTAAAGTGTACAGGAATATCCATGCCAATATTTTTCGTAGGAAACCTAAGAAGAAGAATTTTTTTTGTGGAGACAATCTCCACCTCTCCTTCATGCCGAGGGATGGGGGGGGGGCTTCAATCGTTCACCAAATTACGTTTCCCCACCCCACCCCTTACATGAATCTACAGAGGAAGTATTGCTTTCCCCAGTATTCGTGTACTCGGAGAAACAAAAATCAAGTAAAAGACGATGCAAAAAAATGTTTGGTTTCTTCAATTTAATTTAAATGTAACACACTGACAAGCCAGAATACTGGTAAAACAAATTTAACAAATAGTCCGTTATCAGTACTTTAAAAAATAAAACGACAATCTCTTCTTTTCAAAGCACTAAAACAGAACTTGGAAATTCGTATACCTTTCTGCCTTTGTCAGTTTGTACAGGCTTGAGACAATCCTCGACAAATGTGCATAGGACAAACCCCGCTCCCTGTATCAATGTTGAAGTTTCAGAACAAGCTGGGCTACAGCAACATTGGATTAGGTGAACACGTGAATAGGGATGCAGATGGGTGGTGGTGCTTGTATTGTTCGTTTGGTCTAGTCATTTTTGTCCAGGACTGAAGGTCATACCCATTGTCAGACTGTCCAATGCAGAAGGGATATAACACTCAAAACACAAGAAAACGAAATAATATACAATGTAATATGAATCGCCGGGTAAGATTTCAGAATAAGCTTAATCCGTGACAGACAAAAAATTGGCAAGATTGCAATAAACAAATACACAACAATGAAAACTTTTTTATAGCAAGTTACAAGATCACACTCAAGAATAAGTCTCTTTAGGTAATAAAACAAAACGAAACAAAGCGATGAAAGGTTTTAGTACTGTTGTAACATTGAAATATTAAAATTGTAAAGATAATGTAATACCTTATTCGGGACAAATAGATTACATTTTGAATATTCAATCTGATTTTTCGTTACTGTAAACCTATCAAGGCTCTTGTCGTCATTACTACGTAGTCAGTGGCTAGCCCACTACCCATGTGGCTCAAGCCCACCCTCTAAGGGTTGTTAGTGAAATTCTACAATTGGTCCAAGTACGTGCAAGCTACAATGATTTTATTAGGGAAAGTGGTGTAATTTCTAGCCTCATTACATTGAGTGTGACAATGCTGGCGATGTAGGAGGCATATTTAATAAAAAAAATCCCTGCAACATGATTCCCAGCCGATGATGTACCTCCGCTTGGATGGTATCACTCCGTTTGAAATTTCGAACCCCACCCCACACAGCAATTAGTCCTGGGTGCACGACTGAGCCCTAAATTACCGTTTGTGGATATAAACAGATAAACATTTGAAGGAAAATTATGAAGGTGAACAGATCTATAATGAACAATTCAAACATCTCGAATGTTCTTTAAAAGTATTCCAGAATAGGAAAAAAGATGAATAAATTTCACACAAAGTGACAGAGTAAAGTTGTAGAGCTTTTATAGCACCTCCCTGCTAAAATTTGGTCAAATTTGATAACCGACAAAGGTACAACGTATAAAAAATTTCATGGTAAAGAACAACACCACACGTAATAAATGTGTTAAGGCTGTTTAATACTTAGCATGAACGCAGCTATATATGATTAATTCATATTTTAGAGCGGCGATAAATCGTGAAGTATAAACCGGATTTTAATATGCAAAGTGAAATCGACACATTTATAGTACTGTAACGACATAAACTTTTAAAGACACTGCAACCAGGGAGCTTGCCACCTCCCTGCTCCAACCATCTTTCGCGCCATAGTTTGGTGACCTATGGTCACGTGGTCTGACCTCAAGAATACATAATAAAATGATGCACGTTTATTTAAATCCTTCAGCAAAAAAAATTCCTTTAATCCTATTCATCCTTTGTTAGAGAGTAAACTGTGTTGCTTATCAATCTAAAAGGTACATGTTATTTTTTCGATCAGTAAAGTTCGCTGACGTAACATGGCCCAACAATACAATAGATTTTACTGATTGACGTCACTAACTCCTTGACAACCGACCCGATGTTAAGTCAGAGGGCAAACAATGAATGTACTGTGTATACTATAGTTAGGGGGCTACCTCAGCCGAAGGCGAACATCGATTGCTATGGCCCTGTGACGTCATAGGGTATATATCTCATACGACTTATAAACACTGTCATGAATAATGTATTATTTTATTTTTTAGCGCAGTTGACGCGTCGCAGCCATTGCAGAGACCAAAGCAATTGACATAAAGCGTACTATACTCCAGCCATACCGCTGGTAATGCGAAACAAAGCGGGTCAATTCAGTCTGGAAAAAGAGGTAAACATTTATGTTGGACAAGTGTAAGAATTAACATTTGTTTAAATTAAAGCCAAACATTGACAAAGAGTATAGTTTGTCTTCACCACTGTTTACGCTGGAATCTAGGTACCGTATACACGCTACGTCACAGCTTAGTAGTTCAATTGTCACCCGTTCTTCATGTGCATTCCTATTCAACCCTTTTCAATTGCACCGAAAACTTGGTCGCCATTATTTTTCCATCCTAGCGACTAAGTATTCATATTTACAAAATTTTCGTCGCCAAAAATTCGTTTTTGGTCTTCAGTTTTGTAAAGGTATAAAAATAAAAAAAAATCGTTGTAAAGGATATTTCCCTTGCTATAATCCCTATAAATTCTGTATAAGTTAAGAAAACAATAGTCTTACGTCACTCCCTTTAATTATTTTACCGTTAATAGAAGTTTTATTATGTATGCAAATCTAATTGGTATTAAACTCTAGTCTTAACTATGTAAACTATTTTTTGCGATGTCTTTGCTTCAGCGAAAATAAACATGAACAGCAATCATTAACCCCTCTGTAAGTCTTATTTATAAAAAAAAAACCAGTGTTTTCTTCATCTTTATATATAAATAATAGAAGTTAATAAAATTATTTGTAGAAGTAATAAAAATATTTGTCAATTACTCTCTTGTCTTGTTCTCTCTTGCCTTATGTAAATTTCTGTTTTTGTACTTCGTTCAAATATGC
>WURT03136968.1:0-11339 GCA_009936505.3 Holothuria glaberrima | reverse complement strand
GGTCTCAAGATGCAGGGGTCTATTGTGAACACATCCTAAAATGATGTAGTCAAGAAGTATAAATTTGAGGGATGAACTTTCGTGTAACAAAGCTACCCCTCCCCCAGGCAAGGAATCACTAAGCCTTTGGGCTTTCTGGCTATGTATACTGGGAACTGAGAAAGGTTGGAATAGGTAATAAACGGGGTTAGTTAAAATTTTTTGCAGGAGCTATACTCTCCAGCACCTTTGATTCACCAAGATAGCTACATATGCACCGTATAGATTTTTTTAAGAATATAGATGTTTGTGGGACGTTATTTTGTTATTGAACATGACAAATGATTGGTAGATTTAGAACATAAATCTCTCTGGAGTTTGCTCTTTGATATATTTTGACAAAATGTAGAAGCTTCAGAGAAAGTTGTAAGTTTCAAGCTTAAAAAGTACTCTATGCTTCTGAATAACCTACGTGGTCTTCAGTAACGTGTGGCATGCCTTACCTACTTGAGAATTTACCTTTGCGCTTCATAAATCTGCCCTTTATGTAGTCCATTTTTGGAACACATTTTAAGCAAGGTTTGGTCAATTCTTTAAAAGTTCGCAGGGAACAACGATGGCTACCAACAGTTTTCATTACGGAGTAACCATTCATAACAGCCTGTACAAATAACATTTCGAACCATCGTCACGTTTTTCTTTAGGACGATTCCTTCATTTACAAGAGAAGGTGTCACTCATGGGATACAGTAAGTTATGGAATTAATTTTAACGATAATTAGTCTTCACGACCTCATAAATACATCAGGGGAACAATCGTCATTGAAAGAAATTTATCTATTGCCTCACCCTTCTGCCTCATCTTGAAGGCTGAAAGGAATTAACAAAGACGCTGCTTCCTACACCTCATCCCCCCCCCCCCCGTTACAAGAAAACTAGGATAGGGAGTTTTGCCCACCATTTTAATGTTGGATTATTTGGATAAATTTCAAAATGCATAGCTAAATATGTTAGAAAGTTTCTATAAAGTGGAAAACCCTGAGTCGAGGAGTGATGGGAGGCAATTAAAGTTCCAGGATTCGTGACACCCTACACTTTCAAAAGATACTCCTGTCTGTTTCCGATCTATTCACACAAAACTAACGAGACGACCTAATGAAAGATGGTAAGGGTAAGTACTCAGAGCCCCTACCCCGTGGGGAGGGTGGGAGATGCACGACCTTAAGAACATGCAATGTAACAGAAATGTACTTTCAAACATAACCCATTGTCCAAGACGCCTGAGGTCTAGCTTTGGCTGCTAAGTTTGGCCTGCCTTCTGAATGAAAATACACCTCCGTCATAGTGGACAGATATTAACTTCAGTTGATGCAATATCTTTTCTTCAGATAGAACAAATTTGGTTATAATATTGCTTCATACAACTTTTCTAACTAGGTAGCGTGCTGTAAGCAGGCTTTTGTGCATTTAATTAGTCAAAAAATCCAGCATTGCAAATATGTGTACATCACCTACAGGGCATAAGTACGATACAATATCTGTATAGACAGATAGACTGCATACCAAGGGATTTCTGAAAGAGCGTCATCATCTGGGAATCTGCAACAGAGCCTATAACTGGGCGAAGAACATAACTCCAACACCGAAACTAATTTACATGTTGTTCTCATATATTCAGCGTTTGAGCGATATAAAGAATCAATTATATAAATATTTCAGTTAGACTAGAACCCTGCTTCTCGAATGAGGTCAAGGGCAGCGATCGTGGGGAATGGCGGTTTTTTTTTGGGGGGGGGGGTCCCAATAATTTGGTTGGAGGACGGACCACCTTTCGTCCTCAAATACATAGCCAACGACAATAATATTTGCTAATATTGTGAGTGTGAGACAGTCCCCTTCATTTATTCGGTTGAGAGGGACGGAGTGTCTATAATATTTTGGCAAATATCATAATAATTGCTAATATTACTATTACTATCGGAATCCATGTTTCGTGATCATTAAAGCAGCCGTAGACATGTAGACATTCATGTAGACTACATTTCCACTTTATGTTGATTGGGAACGTAATACCCTATCTCCCTGTAGAAATGGTCAACTGCAGTCATACTTGCTAAAGTTCGCCCATGTGAGATATTGTCCCCTCTATAATTTGGTCAGTAGGACGCAACATCTGTAGTATTTTGGTAAAACCCGCAATATTTAATCACTTTTGCATATGGGCATACAAGGTATGATCCCTAGTATTTTGGTTCAGAGGGACGAAATGCCTTTCTTTCCCACTTAATCATTTTGTCAACGAAAGTTGTATGACCATGAAAGGCAAAATTTTGCACGCGCTTGGGGCGCTTCTGTTGAAACATACATACGTGATGATTACTGAGACTCTTAGACATACACAGAGAAATATTATATTAAATTTCTCATTCAGGGCATTCAAATTAACCACTTAGTGGGGAAATCCCCGTGCAACCATGGGAGTTGCTCCAATGCGCTAAATACAGTCTAATCCATAGGGGTACGAACGAACAGGAATCTTGTCAAAAAGTTGACTAAATTTGATTCAACATTTACCAGACTTGGTTAAAAATGAAACATCTTGACTCATGTTTAGCCTGGCTCAGTGAAATGTTAGAACAGATTTCTGTTCAAGCCCTTATTGACAAGATAGTTTTCAACGGTTAATGGGTCGTTTTTAGATGGATGTAGTTCTTAATCAGGCTTACTTCAACTATTGCGTGGATATTGTGATAGTTAAGATTTGTTTTTTTTTATTATGTTTATTAATATATATATATATATATATATATATATATATATATGTATATATATAACATTTTTATTAATACACCAAACTGAATCGCAGCAAATCTGTAGTAAGATCGCCAGGGAAGACCTAAATTTTGTCGTCCATCTATGTACCCCCATCCCAAATGAATCTGGGTAGCTTTGAGTATTTTTCAGCGCACATTCCACGCACCAGTTGCTGATGTCTTAAGGCAATACTGGGGAGTACATAAGAAATTAACTTTCTCCTCTTTTCATTTATTTTCTCCATTCAACAAACCTTTTTTCTCTGCAGTAGTGACCAGCTTTTACTCTAATCACTTTTCAAAACAGCTAAAACTACTTTTTGTCTGTACGTTGCACCACTGAACTTCATTCGATTTTCGACAACTTACCGGCCTCTGGGGTCTTCACCCAAACTGGACATGACATAGTAGATCATACCATGGGTGTATACTACTTTGAATTTCGTAATCTCGCACGATGTTGTAATTACGGACAGAGGTTTTCTTCAACAAACAAATTTTCTGGGCGTTTCGCCCCCATGGTTAGCTTTCTCGTGTCATTGTCAGGAAACTTCTTGTTATTTTTTTATCCTCTCTGTCAACCACTCAAGTTAGAGAGATATGAGAGACGGTTCCCTGCTCAAATCATGCGGTTGCTGGAAATAAAACTGCATGGTACACGTTTGGCTGTTACTGACTTCTGAATGCACACTCAATGCTACTTGCGATAGGCACAGGGAAGGTATGTGCTTCTTTGGCTCCACTAAAGAGTATATCTCCTTACCAGCATTATATAGACATACACGTTTACATTTTCATATACGTTAACGTATACATATAGGTCTATGTATACGTTACAATATACGTATACGGACATGCAGGTATATAAACATATTCGTATATGTACACAGATACTAGTATGGTCATTTTGAGGTTTCCGACCCACTCCCCCTCCCACGTCCAACAAAAATTGCCGCCCTTGAGTGAGGTAGGCCTGTTGTAATTTGCCATGATCATGGATTAAGACCTTCAACTTCGTAGTATTACTCACTGAGGAGTTATTCGAAAACCGTTCGCCAGGTGAAGACACTTTTCATTGCATTTTACAACTTGAGGTGACCTCAAGTATTTCACGACTCTGACTCACTACTCCGATTCACGTCGATAACGGTTGCTTTTCATGCATTCATGACAAATGTACTTGGTACAAAATAACTCAGAATTTGTCTCCACCTTGAGCATCGTATCTCGGACTTAAAATAATGGCTCGGTTTCGGGTGATCGACCTGTCATTCATATGCGCCTGGCTAAGGTTCTGTTAATTGTGGAATTAAAACGTTAACGGACCCGGAAAATCAGTTTGATACATTGTAAGGCAAGCCAATAAGTAAAACACATGTTCTTCTGCACAGTTTTGTGCGTACGGTTGAGAAATAGGTTTAAAACGAATGGTTGCTCTGCAATGAACTGAAAGTCAGGAGGACAACCAGTGCGTAGCTCGGATTTTTCCAGGGGGGCAAGACCTAAAAATTTCCGAATTTTCATCTGAAAATTTCCAAATTTTTCTTCTTCTATACTTCAACTCAGGTTGAATGGTTTACATTTCCCAAAGCATATTACACCTACACAGTATTATACATATGTATATGCATTTATGTAATTTGTACTACACATACAACTGTGAATGTAGGCCCTAAGCTCATTTTACCACTAGGGCTTTGTAGAAACGTATAAGTTTGCAATAATCGCCGAGCGAAGCGAGGCGCGATTTTTTTTTTACTTTTATTTGAAATTGAAGCATCCAAATCCATTTATTTACCCAATTGTGTTGTATTAACTTAATATTTCTTCTTATTTTTTATTTCGGGAAGATAATTACCTTTAGAGCGTTTTCCAAGTCAATAATCAAAGATATTTGTAAAGTCTAGTATCAAGGAATTCTTGACAATTTATTGTGATCCGTAAAGTGAAGGTCATAGTATAAATTAGTTAGGCCTAATACAGTGAACAAAATATTAGAAATTGTATGCACACATTACCTTCACTGAGTAGGAAAAGAAAACGATATTTGTAAATAATAACCATATGATGTCTAATGGAAATAAACTCTGTTAAATCATTAAGTTTCATTAGATGCCGAGCGTACGCGAGGCAAAGACAAATTTGAGATATTTCACTACATTTTGCTATATTTTGTCATATATAAGAATTATTAGATGCCGAACGTAGCGAGGTAAAGAAAAAAAATATACATTTTACTACATTTTGCTATTATTTGCTAAATATAAGCCTTATCAGATGCCGAGCGCAGCGAGGCAAAGAAAAATTTGATATATTTCATTACATTTTACTATATTTTGCACTATATATATATATAAGTTCTGTTAGATGCCGAGCGTAGCGAGGCTAAGCAAAAATTGATATATTTTATTACATTTTGCTATAATTCCCAAAATGTAAGGTTTATTAGATGCCGAGCACAGCGAGGCAAAGAAAAATTTGATATATTTCACTACATTTTGCTATATTTTTCGGAAATTTTTACCCTTTTTCGGAAATTTTATAATCTTTAGCTATGTTTCGGATATTTGAAAAAATCCCCAATTTTTTCAATTTACGAGCCAGAGGGGCGATTGCCCCCTCTGCCCCCTGTAGCTACGCCACTGAGGACAACCGTTCTTTGGATATTCCTTACTTCTTTATAAGGTCATGGCAAATTTTCCACCTAAGTACCCTTTGAAGATTTCTTTAATAGTTACTAAACGAAGTGGCATATTTTTTTACCGGTATTATTTTTCGTGGCTTGATTTTTCCTTGATAAATAAAGCCAATGGAACCTATCCAGTTGTAAACTTAGAATATATATTGCCATAATATTGAAAATGACCTTTTTCAAGTGTCTGGCATGGACACTGGTTCCCACAGGAGTTTGTGTAGGTTTGTGTTCCTGCGTAACATTTTTGGTTTTCTGCTGGAAAAATGATCGTGTTTTCTTTCAGGGAAAATGCAGTCACCCCAATCAGAGTAAGTGTGCCCCGTCACTCTAACTAATGAATGGCCTATTTTGATCATGTGACAATATTTTTGTTAGTGAATTGTGAAATTCAAGTAGAATTTCTCCTTGCTCTACATATTGTTTGTAATAGGTATGTACAAAATGTCTTTAGAGATGCTTGTAATGCAATAAGAGGAGATTTGCAAGAGTTTGCTGAAGTTCAAAGCAAATTTTGGGGCGACTGCCTATTGCCTTTAAAGCATTTTAAAATCACTTTTTAACTAATATATGCTGCAGTAACTATCGGTTTACATTTAGGGTAAACTAACCAAATAAAAATACGTTGTTATGTTCAACATAGGGTACATATGGGGAATACCGGACACTTAGGTCTAAGCTCATTTACATAATTTGCAAATGAAAACAGTCGAGTAAATCACACAACATCAAGTTTCTTATAGTAAGCAGTATCTCAACTTTATTTTAAGGAAGAAGTGAGGTCACCCTATCTTTGGTTAAGCAGTTATATGCAAATAATGACGTCATCAGAAACTGTTCGGTATTCCCTAACCTCAATACCAGACAATATGTAATTTCATATAAAAGAAACTGTGGAAACACTGGTATGCAAGTAAACTATCAAATGAATATGTTTCGTTGGGTGTTCGGTATTCACTACGTAAAAATACATCCCGACTAGCTCTATCAATACACTAACATCCATAACATGCATAATGAGTTTATTATACGCATATACACAGCATACGTTTGGTTCACCCTTCAAACATGCCCACAATACAGCACATACAACCCGAACAATCATATTCTATGGAATCTCTATTTTTAAATAAGACCACTTTTTGGAATGCAATTTTACACCTTGTCAGATTGTGGTCGTTTTCAGGCAGGCTATCACTTGATGAATTACTGACGGTAACTTACCATGTAAGATAGTGCTGACGCTATTTCATCATTGACTTGGTAATGCTGGCAGCGAGGGGTTCACATAACTAAACGTCCGGGATTCCCTACTCTCCGAAATTCCCTACATGTACCCTTCATGTACCTTTACATGTTGTAAGCCTTGCTTTATTGCTTCATATCTCAATCTGCCTTTTTGCACTTATATAAAGTTCGCCAGTGAGCGCACTGTCGTCCACCATCAGGTGTGAAGCGGTACCGGATGCTGCGCTACGCCGCGAAGTACCTTGCTTGGAAAAAAGTCAAACACAATAGCTTAGATACTCAAAGGATGATCATACCGACGCTGCATTGCGCCACCCGGCGCGGCGTCCTGTGTGGCCACCTCTAAGTACGTAGTGTTTAATATGTTCAACTTTTTCTCCAACCGTGACACAGCGCAACACGCAGCGTCCGGTGTGATCCCCTTTAGTGTTAGAGGGAGAAGAAAGTTACCCCAATGAAAGAAAACAATAACGAGAGCAGTATGAAAAACAAACTTGCTGAGAAAGCCCCGACAAATGTTGGACGAAAGAGTGATGGTCAAAAAAAAATTCCGTAGCACGATAATACAAAATCTTTGAGAAGGAATAGAGCAATAGATAAAACTCTTACACCGTCTCCACCTACTCCCAGGCTAATTATAGGTATTCTTTCACTTTTGCTTCAGGAAGATCATTTGAATTCACAAGTCACTACATGGATCGATAAACTGCACTAACGATATCGGACAGATAGTCTTGTTGTCAGTAGATAATGGTACAGAAGAATACTCAGAATTGCTTTACAGATCATCAAGCAGTTATGTTGTTGTAAAAAATATTGTTACAACAATTAAAAGACGGGAAGTTAGCCTGAATAAATGTAATAACGATATGTAGAGACATAAAAAGCATGAACGACTTGGTGATAGGATTTGCTATTCCCGGGCCAATTTAATGAATCCCTTGAACTCTCATAGTGCACCTTTTCTAATATGCTATAAAATAAACTACATATAGGACGTTTTTTGAAAATCGCTCTCCTGCTTTAACTGGAAAATGAGTGCCCACCCAACCCCAACCCCCCACCTCCTTGAACTATTTTTAGGAAAAATGTAAAATGGTGGATCAAGACATTAATAGTTGTGGAAATATATGCGTAATTAAAATTGTAAAAAGATGTTCGAGATTTGAGTGTCAGATATATACACAGACATGATGTGTGTCCTCAGCGGCGCAGATGCATCTTAGAAGCGAATAAGTTAGTTAACGCGAGCGCCGAAAGAGGGGTCTAGGCTGTATGGTACTCTGCAAGAATTTGTCTAAAATCAGAAGGCATATGCGGTCATTCTGGATCATTTCGAGAATAAAATACACCTTTCTACTCCAGTTGTAATTCGAAATGCTCATGAACGAGGATTGCAGGTTGTTGTTTACCGAAACTCTCCATTGCAATTTAAGAAGGTTTTGCTGAGCTATGTATTATTTGATCACCTGGGCTGTTGGTTGAAGAGATGGTCTTACAAACGGCATGATTGATTGCAATAAAAGACTACTCGTACATGATCTCTAGTATCAAGAGGTCCAGGATGTAACGAAAGGGGGGGGGTAATTCCGTGAGGGCAAAGTTCCTTCCTACGAGCGTCAAATGAACGAAGCCTCGATACGGAGAGGGGTCTGAAGAGAGACTTGAAATTTAGACACTTTAATGGTATCTTCTGACATCTAGCATCAAAAGAATCATAAAATTGTATAGCAGCCGTCTCAAAAAAGAAAGTGCTACCGAAAAAGAGAAAAAAGATGGTTTCCAACCGTGAGTCATGTGAAAAAAAGGTAAAACCAGACATCAAATCGAAGACTTTAAGACTATATCTTCGTAAGCGGTGTTTATTTTACAGTGAAACCGAAGGACATGTGCATTCACCTTCCTCATTCACGATTAATTTTTGCTGCGTTCATCATTATTGAAAGAACACTTCCTTTTTGTTCATTTTTGTTATTCATCCAATTTCACATTTTGTGAATAGACAACACTAAAGCAAACTTAGACAATCTAAATAAAGTAATGGAGTTTGCTGTTTCCCACGTACTTTCAGTACGTCAGCGGTGTCAATGTGGTTTCAAGTTTGGTAAACAAGGAAGTAGCCTATAGGACTATAATATTATGTTGAAAATCAGTATTTTTCCTCATACGTTGTCCATACAGGTCTTCTCTTCATTCTCCATGCACACATTTAACAATCAGGGAGGGAATAACCCAAAATTATAGCAAGGATCTCTTTTCGACAGTCATTCATGTAAGTAAAGAACGTATCGATTTTAGGTGGGCTGTTATGTAACCGTCTAGCCATACAGTTATACAGCCGCTTTTCTAGCCCAGTGGATTCAGAGTAAATACAAGCATTTATCTGAACTAAAACGATATAAAGAGAACTGTTCGAAAAAAATTGACCCACAACCAGTAACTGTAACATGGCCGTGAAGTCGGTACTCCTGAGCCTTCAACAACTCTTTTGTGATTTTGGATTCTCAATGGGTAAGTTTCTAATCGAATGTCGAGTCTCTTTACGGTACAAATGTTGATATAAGTGGTTTAAGATCGCTGTATGATTACATGACTAGGCTGAATGGGGAAGGGAGGGGTGGCAGAACGGGTCCCTTTGGTATATTTATGTCTGCAATGGATATCATACTCAATCATTTAATGAATAAATAGTAAAGTAATTTTTGTTTTCGGAAACGTTTCCGTCAAAGGTTGAGAAATTCTAAATCGCCCACTGATTGACGACGTACGTTTTTACGACGTTTCCATAAGGTAGGGGTGGTGTTAGGTGGGAAGGTGTAGGGTCAATTGTTGTAAATTTGTGTAAAAAAGTGGGGAGGATAAACGGTCATTGAAGTAAACTTTACTGTGTGAAAAAATGAGAGTCAATGAAGCATCTCCAAAAGAGGAGAGGATATATCCCCCTATTCTCATCAGGGTCTCCGCCTACGTTCAGGGGTTCCATGGCTCCCCGTCTGAGAAAGATGGCCCCTATCTTCGGGGGAAGTGTTTTTAATTCCGGAGGGAACGTAAATTTGATTAGCGTGTAAGTCCTTGACGGCTACAGGTCCCCGACATTTTGCTTATCATGAAGCAGCTGTTCTACAACAACCTAACCTTCATAGCAAGTGTCGAATATGCACTCATCTTTTGGCGTACATACTCTTGGTATTACGAGTGAAGCCAATATAGTACAGGAGTAAGACACGTCTGCCAAGCGGGCAAACAACAACCCTACATTTTCAAAGTTTTTTTCACTGAAAGTCCCAAATTTTTAAACTTCTTTCAATAGCATTCTTGTATTTTTAATTCTCTTCAATAAAAATTCAACATTATTACATTTTCTACCACAAAAAATCCTAAAAATTTCAAATTTTCTTAAATAAATAAAACCATCAAATTTTCTTCAATAGCGTCTCACTCCAAATTTTGTCCTTCCAGCAACCCGTCGTCTTAGTAGAGGCTTAACATGAGGGTCCGCTCGTCCATGAGCTTGGCACTTTACAGGCACACCCTGGTGCCGCCCTTGTCACAGGAATTAAAGTAACTGTACTGTATGCCCCCTCCCCTGTATCATGCCAGGAGTAGTTCATACACAGGCGTGCGTGTCTGGAGAGGAGAAGATGCATCTTAGAAGGGGCCGAAGGAGGGTTATAGGCTGGTACTCTTTAAGAATTTATCTTAACTTAGAAGACATGTGCGGTCATTCTGGATCATTTCCAAAAAATACACTTTTCCACTCTAGTTTAATTCGAAATGCTCATGAAACGAGTCCTTCCAGCAACCCGTCGTCTTAGTAGAGGCTTAAGATGCGGGTCCGCTCGCCGCTGAGCTTGGCCCCACTTGTCAAGCATATCCTGACAGCGCCCTTGTCATCGGAATCTGAGTAACTGTAGAGTACGCTCCCCTATGTTTGTTGTGAAGCAAGAACATACAATAGCTTTAATTCGTAGCCTAATTGCTCATCATTCCATTGCAGGCACTGCTTACAACACTGTTTAACTTTCATGTAAAAACAGGTAACACACACACACATATATATATATATATATACAGTCTGTCTGTCTGTCTGTCTGTCTGTCTATCTAGGTAGAGAGAGTTAGCGACTTTATATGAATGAGTCAATCAACGGTATATTAAATATCCGCACAAAGGTCATTTCCCCCCTAGGCACTTGCCTCTATCATAGGCACTTGCCCTATACGGAAAGAGGATGTTAACACATGGCACTCAGGCCTATGTGACAGAGACAGAGCGCGGTAAACTGAGCTTAAATAGTGTTGGGTTAGGTTTTCCATTGTTACGTCATAGGAGCGAGTCTCACGTAGTATTGTGTAGGTAGAGAGACGAGCGACTTTACATGAATTAATTAATCAACGCTACATTAAATAGTCGCACAAAGAACTTAGGCCATATTTTTCCTCTATCACAGGCACTTGCCCTATACCGAAAGAGGATGTTAATACATTAGCAGAATTAGAACCAGTGACCTCTGCACACAAGGCGGATACTCTGACCACTGAGCCATGGGGTCTATGTGACCACTGACGGAGGTCTATATATATATATATATTTATATATATTTATAT